>NAVB01001235.1:0-21502 GCA_002179805.1 Acanthamoeba lenticulata | reverse complement strand
CTATGAGAACATCTTCCCGCACGGCCGCTCGCAGGCCGGCATCCAGGCCGCTGCCACCTTCATCTCCATTGGCCTTGGTCTCGGCGGCGGCTTCTTCTGCGGCTTCCTCATGTGGCTGGTGGGCAAGCTCAACCCCGTCAAGCGCGCTGATCTCTTCAACGACCGTGGCTTCTGGCATTTGCCGTCCGATTACGAGTATGTCGTCGTCAAGGACGACGACGACAACACGGTTGAGCTCGACGAGCTCGGCGTCTCGGGTTCGCACATCCGTGCCCTCAAGAACAAGCAAGTCGGTGCGTTTCTGCTCTTTATGTCTTTCTTGGCGCGTCGCTCTATACCATGGTTGCTGACGCGCATGCGGGGACATTGTCGTCGAAGCAGGCAAGGTCGTCCCTGCCGAGGAGGGCACCCACCCGAGGTTCGGCCGAACTGGCACGCAGGTCGTGGAGAGGCGCGACTCGGACAGCGACTAAGAGAGCGACCGGTCAGCCTGCACATGTTTTGCTTTTACGAGAGGGAAATAAACCATTTTTTGCTACGCCGCCTGTTTGTGGTGCTGTTCTTGTCTCTCGCTCTGCCAAACAGAGAAAAAAATTCGAAAATAAAAGTAAAATAATAAAGAAAAGAAAAAGAGAGGAAGCCAGGCTGGGCCAACATCCGTCATCTTCCGGCCGTGTGAACTGAGAGGATGAAGCGCACGCGTGACGTTGCGAAAAAGGTGCCTGCAGAGGAGCCCGCCGAAGAGGAGGACAAGAGCGGGCCAGAATGGCGCGAAGTGACTGCCGAGGAGTGGTTCCGAGATGATTCAAACGATTCGAGCTTTGGTGATGCTGATTTTGGATCTGAAGATGAGCCGTATGACAGTGCCGATGACGAGGACGAGGACGAGGACGAGGAAGATGAGGAAGTCTACGGGTCGGAGCAAGATGAAGAGGAGGAGAAGGCTGCACGTGAAGAGGAAGAGGACGAAGAAGTCGATGAAGATGATGAAGATTACGACGAATTGAAACCGGAGACATTCCAAAAGCTGGTGTCGTGGCTGAATCGACACGATCCTCCGGAAGCTGAGGAGTCAGAGGATGAGACACACAACACTGTGGGCAATGTTCCTATGCACTGGTATGCGGACTACCCGCACATCGGCTACGACGTGGAGGGCAAGAAGATTATGAGGAAGGAGGGCCCCGCCAAAGATGAAATGGATCGCTTCCTTGACCGCACCGACGACCCTAACTACTGGTACAGTTTTTTTTCTTTGGTGCGATTAATCAATTCTATATCTTATTGTTTTTATTTCTTTCTTTTTTAAAGGCGCACGGTTTACGATGAAAAGAACGACCGCGAGATTGTGCTCACGAAGCAGGATCTCGACATGATTCGGAGGATCAAAGCCGGCAAGTCGCCGAGCGCCTCCTATGACCCTTACCCGGTGCGCACTCTCCTTGCGCGCCAGAGACACGCGCACGCACTGGCTGACGCCTCATCTGCCTTGGGGCGCGCGCGGCCACTGCGCATGTTGTTATGACGAGTAGGAACTGTGGGAGAAGGACGAGAAGCCCAGCATCTTCCCGGTGACCAACAAGATGCCCGCCAAGAGCCAGTTTATTCCGTCCAAGTGGGAGGCCAAGCGGGTGGCCTACCTCGTGCGCGCCATCAAGAGGGGCTGGATCAACCCCAAGGCCCCGCCCAAGGAAAAGCCGCGCTTCTATGACCTCTGGGCCGACGACAGCACCGAGCACAAGAAGAACCCCATGCCCCTCACCGTGCGCTCCTCTGCCTCCCTCCCGCCTGCCCTCTACACGATCGCTTCCTCCTCGCTGACACGCTCGGTCAATGTATCTCTTTTCTCGCGCAGGCGCCCAAGCAACGACTGCCGGGCCACAAGGAGTCGTTCAACCCGCCCGACGAGTACCTCCTCTCGGAGAAGGAGATCAAGGCCTGGCAGAGGCTCCCCGCCGACAAGCGCCCGCCTCTGGCGGCCGGCAAGAAGTTTGGCGCCCTCCGCAAGGTGCCGGCCTACACGCGCCTCATCAACGAGCGGTTCGAGCGGTGCCTCGACCTCTACTTGGTGCCCCGAAAGCCCGACACGCGGGTTCGTTCCATCCACCCCGCCCGTCACCTCGCTGCTCCGCAAGTTTTTAAGCGCGTGTCGTCTCGGTTGGGTGTGAGAGCAGAAGCGTGTGGTCGACCCCGATAACTTCCTGCCCAAGCTGCCTCAGCGCGAGGAGCTGCGCCCGTTCCCGACGGTGATAGGCATGGAGTACTTGGGCCACACCAAGCGCGTGCGTGCCGTCTCCTTCGACCCGACCGGCCAGTTCTTCGCCTCGGGCAGCGAGGATTGCACCGTCCGCGTTTGGGAGGTGCGTCGCGTGTGTCCGTTTGTGTGTTTGCGCGCGTGTTCCTCGAGGCTGCTTGCATTGTGTTTCGAGCCTCCGGCTCACGCGCGGTTCCCGCAGGTGTCGTCTGGCCGCTGTCTGCGGGTGTACAACACGGGCTCGCTCGTGACGGCGGTGGCCTGGTGTCCCAACCCCAACACGCCCGTCATCCTGGCGGCCGTCGAGGAGCACGTCCTCATCCTGGACTCGACTGTGGCCCGCGGCGAGGCCGCCGATAAGCTGGCCGAGCTGCTCGTCCTCAAGCGAGGCAAGGTCAGGGCCAGGGAAGGTAAGCCCGCGCGGCCTCCCCATTCAGCCCTGCGTTGCATTGTTCGTGTGGCTCATTACTGTGCTGCACCTCGCGCGCGCGCCAGGCACAACGGGCCCCTTCTCGCAGTGGACGAGGCCCGGCGGGTCCAACGGCATCGACAAGGACATCAAGCTGGGCATTTCGTTCCAAAAGACTGTGAAGCAGCTCGCGTGGCACCACAAGGGCGACTACTTCACGGCCGTGGCGCCCGAGGGCGACAAGAACGGCGTCTCCCTCCACCAGCTCTCGCAGCAGCGCACGCAGTACCCGTTCCGGCGAAACAAGGGCCAGGTCCAGGCGGCCGTGTTCCACCCCTCCAAGCCCATCTTCTTCGTTGCCTCGCAGCGCTACATCCGCGTCTACGATCTGCTCAAGCAGAAGATGCTCACCAAGGCACGTCTTGCTCCTCATCCCCTCATGAACGGAGGACGTCAACAACTTAATAACATAAATAATGATCATTTTCACGGTGTGTGGCTACAGCTGGAGCCGGCGTGCAAGTGGGTGAGCACCCTGGAGGCGCACCCCGGCGGAGACAACGTGGTGGCGGGCTCCTACGACATGCGCGTGTGCTGGTTCGATCTCGATCTCTCGTCGCGCCCGTACAAGACCATCAGGAACCACAAGGGCGCCATTCGCCGGATCGTTTTCCACCCCAAGTACGTGATCTCCTGCGCTTTGGTCGACGTCGACATCGGCGTCATGTGCATGTCCGATCTCACTCACGTCTCCTTGCACGACCATCCACAGGTATCCGCTGTGGGCAACGTGCTCCGATGACGCTTCCCTCTACGTGCTGCATGCTACCGTCTACGCTGATCTCTTGCAGAATCCCCTTATTGTGCCCCTGAAGCGCTTGAAGGGCCATCGGGAGCTCAACGGCTTTGGCGTCCTCGATTGCGCCTTCCACCCGACACAGCCGTGGCTTCTTTCCGCCGGCGCGGATACGACCATCAAGCTCTGGATCTAAGCAGTCTCTGTTCCTGTGGCGCAGAGTATTTATTGGCCATTTTGTGCGCAGCGGCAAGAAAAAGAAAAAACAAAATAAAATTAAAACAAAAAAACACATCCCGCGCCAAATCTGCGACAAGAGAGATTGCGAGATGGGCATTACGGGTTATCATGCTTTCTTGAGCGGCAAATACCCGCAAGCCATCGAAAACATCACTCTCCTCGCGGCTGGAGAGAAGAGAGAATGTGAGACTCCGTCCTACGACCACGTGTACATTGATGTGAACAATTTTCTTTACGCATCTTCCTCCGGCTCGAATCAAACGGTGGACCGCGTACTTGGCCGTTTGTTCACGTTTATTCATGCCATCTTGCGCACTTTTTCTCCACGAAGTACCGTCTACCTCGCCATGGACGGTCCAGGTGCGTGCAACGAGCTTCGGAGCAGAAAACGGAGGACTAACCACCATGCCACGGTGTGCACAGCTCCTATCGCCAAGTTCATAATGCAGCGCAGACGACGTGCTCTCAAGGTGCAGCAGTTCCTTTTCCCGCGTGCGTGTTCTGTTGCTGACCCCTTGCACGCAACGCGCCATCCGCGCGTGTGCGACCTGACCTGCAACTAGGAGGCCAAGAAGGACGAGAAGCAATTTGATACCCTCCAGTTCACACCGGGAAGCGAGTTCATGCAGCAGCTGAAGGACGCTCTCGTCTACCTGAGCGTCCAGCGCCTCTCCAAGCTGAAAGCGCCCAGCGTGCAGTTTCACATCTCCGGCTCCGATCGCCCGGGCGAAGGCGAACTCAAGATCTTTGAGCACATCGCCTCCACGGCCAAGTCCGATCGCTGCCTTGTGGTGGGCAAGTATGCTCGCTCTGCCCCTCGGCAAGGCCGTCCCTTGGATTGCTCAGCTGACTGTGTGTGTGTGTGTGCATGTGCGCGTGCGCGTGCGTGTGCGTGTGCCCGCGCTATGAAGTGATGCGGACCTGGTTTTGTTTGCGATGCGCGCGGGCCATGGCCAAGTCGATGTGCTCAAGGTCGAGAGGGACAATCGTGCCGCTCTTGTGAGCGCGAACAAATTCCATGACGCCCTCACTGCGTCCTGTCCTCATGTGCAAGAGGTGCGCTGCAAGCAGCAATCAACAAGATGATGAACCTCACCTGGGCTTGGGTCTCCTCACGCCCGCGCGGGACCCGGTTTAGAACCAGTTGCTCGACGATCTGGCCTTCCTCAGCCTCTTGAGCGGGAATGACTACCTGCCCAAACTGCGCGGCTTCAACGTGGGCAAGGTGTGGGACGCCTACATGGAAGCTCGCGCCAGCAGCAAGTTTGGCCCTTCGGTGCTCCTCTACGGTACAGCTACACCTTGCACGCGCCTGCGCACTGCGGACAACAAGTGAACAACCTGACGCGTCTTCGTGGGCGGTGGGACTGTTGTTACAGATGCTGCGACGCGCACCATCAACAGCGATTTCCTGGGGCACCTCCTGGCCGTGGCGAAGGACGACAACGCGAAGGAGATGCAAAAAGATAAGAAAAACGCCAAGAGCGCGCTCGCCGTCATGGTGCAAAAGTTTTTGAGCGTGCCGATTGCGCGGCAGGAGATCACCACGGCCAACGGCACCACTTCAGTACGCCCCCGCGCAGCGCAACGGCAGCTTTTCTCTTTGACGTTGACCGCGGCATCACCAGAAAGTGCTGATCGGCGACGCGCTCCTGGCCGAGGCCGAGGCTCCCACAATTCGCGAAGCGCGTTCTCGAGCAGCAATGCTGGCCCTCGGTACGTCTTCTTCTTCTTCTTCTTCTTCTTTTCAGAGATGGCGGTGTTGACTCGAGGCCTGTCACAGGCCTGCCCGCGGGGAATCCGTTTGCGCCGCCCTCGGTCGAGTCGCCGCTCTTCAAGCTCCTGGCGGAGCGCGTGCCGGACCTCACCCCCGAGTCCTACCTCGCCACGCTCAAGCGCTTCCTGCCGTCTGGTCGGTGGCTTCCCCTCTCCCTCACCCGAGTGTGTATTGTCTATGCCCGCACAAACCGGTGCTCAACGTCCCGCTACGCACAGAGGAGGAGCTCAACGTGTTGCCACCATCGGAAGCCATGGTTAAAAGCGCCGTTGCCGAGTATCTTAAGGTGGCTCTCGTCTCCCTCGTCCTCTCCCTCTCTATGTGACCCTAAACCAGCGGTCTACTACGATTCGCCGGCAGGGTGTGGTGTGGGTGATGGAGTACCTGGGCGGCGCGTGCCATGACTACAGCTACCGCTACACGTCCCCATTCGCGCCAACTGTCGGGCAACTCATGTCCCACGCGCCTTCCGTGCCGCTCTCCTTCTCTTTCCAATCGGTACTGGGCCACACCGCCCTCGCCGGCTCGAAGCTCGTGCCTTTTGGGAGGAGGAAGGGACATGTGTGTATGTCTGACGTCTCGGGCGCGCGCCCGCACCTCCTTCTCCTCCACCTTCTCCTCCTCACAGGACACGCAGCCCTTGGCCCCATTGCCATTCTTGTTCGCGCTGATGCCGGCCAACAGCGAAGACGCTGTCAAGTATGTGCCGGCGGAGTACCGGCACCTGCTGGCGCCCGACTCGGTTCTGGGCGATCTCGTACACTACTCCCTCCGCTTTGTTGTCGCCATTTGGGCCGTGAGCTGAACAAGACAACAAACCGAACAACCAAACAAACGTGCGACGTTTACATGCGTGTGCTTTAGTATCACGGTGACGCCGCGGAGAACCTGTGGCTGCAGGACCCCGAGGGCTGCTTGGCGCGGGTCAAGGAGGCCGTGGAAGCTGTCCCCGCAGGTACGCCTCCGTCGTGCCCTCTCGCCAGTCGTTGAGGGGGGGGGCTTTCATCTCTGATCGTCATACGGCGTGACGTATAGCACATTCGCTTCTTCGATTCCACCCCACGTTGATGCTCGAGCGCACTGCGAAGCCACCCAGCCCGAAGCCGCATCCGTCGCCGTTCCTGGTTCGCCGCTCGCCAGTCGCCCGATTCTCCCAGCTCACGACGCACGACATCGAACGCATCGCGTGCCATCTCGAAAAGCCCCTCCTCTCCACCGCCACCACCACAGTCCCTTCCTCCTCGACCAGCGTGACCACTCCGCCACGGTCGTCGGGCCTTCCTCTTGCGTTCATTCGCGAGTATCGGCGCTTTCCGCCAGCCGTGCGCCCGAGCCACTGGCGGCCACTGGCCCGCTTTCCTTCTTGGCTGCGCGATGACCGAGGGCGCTGCTTGGCCGCATCTGCGAGCCCCACCTGCCTATTGTCGTCGTCTTCGCGACCTCTACGGGCGCCAATGACGCGGTCTACGCACACATTAACCATGCCCAGGTACACGTGTGGCTCATACACCTATCGCCCCATCAGCTTCCCTTAAAACCCAGCCTAACACTGGGGTGTGGGCAGAACTTCGCTTGCTGGAAGCGTGAGACCACACAAACTTTGCCTCAGCAAGATGATGCAACGAGCGAAGCTCCCGCGGGTGTGATCGCAGCGCAGGACGTGTCAGCGAAGCGCAGATCACAAGCAGCAGACAAGAACAAAGCCGGAGGCCTTGCGTTCGGGGAATTTCGCGTGTATTGTCCGCAGAAAAGTGACAGTTCTGGCGCTCTTGTTCTCTTCACTCTCCGCACCAAGGTGATGCGAGCTTCTCTTCAAACCTCACGACACGCAATCGCCAAAGCTTACTTCTTCTCAGGCCTCATCGTAACTGCCGCTTGTTGCTCTCCGTTTCTTCGACTCTCTCTGCCCTTGGCTTGATCTTTTAGCGCCATGGCGCGGTTCTATAATTCTACGTTTGATCCCTGGCTCATCGTGCTGCAAATCGTCGTCATGCAAAGCCTTTTTTATTGCTCGATGGGCTTCTTCCTCTTCTTTTTCGGCTTCCTCTTGGGCGTGCCCATCTTCCTCGACCAAATCTTTAGTGCGAACGCGGCGGGCTTCACCGACGCCCCCAGTGTCGTCGTAATGCTCTCCTTCGCCTTTACCTCGATCACCTGGTACAGGCTGACCTACCAGTCCTTGTTCGCCGCTCTTTGCATTTCTAAGGTTGGGTTTTTGCGCAGTGCTGCCTTTCTCGTAATGGTGGTGGAAAGGGCCAAAAAGTGTTTGGACTTTGCTGCCACGATTCACCTCTTCCATTTCGTGGGATGTCTCATCTACGCCGGGTTCCCTACGGCGTGGCTCTGGTGGCTGCTCATGTTATTCTCCCTTGTGTGCATGACGAGTACGTTACCGGCGAGCCTTTGTGGTTTCTGCTTGTGCACTCAAGTGGTCTCACCTGCCATGCTGCGTGTCTCAGTGTTGGGTGAGTATCTGTGCTGGCGGCAAGAGCTCAAAGAAATTCCCATCCGCAGCACTGTGTTCGAAGTGTGAGAGACTCCACCAGAGCGCACTGCCTTCCCCTCCTCCTGTCGTCTCCAGGTACCTGCACTCCCGCCCTTCTCCTCGCCTACGCGTCCCTGCTCATTGTGAACGTGATCTCTATGTTCGTGATCCAGCAAGAGAGAGCGCTCGTTGCTGCTTCCAATGAGTGCTACACGCACGCGTGATTGCTTGAACAGACTGACCATCATTTGGAGAAACGGGAGAGGTGCCTTTTCTCTCGCTGGCGCTGCCGAGAGAGGCCAGCTACGACTGTAAATGTTTATTTTTGAAGTCTTCGTGTTTAAAACACATGTAAATAGATACCGTGATGGTGCAAGCGTGATTGAATGCCTGAACGATCAGGGGCCTTTTCATGCGGGGTGATTCCTTCTCCGACCTGACGGCCTCTCTTGCGGCGACATTTCCAGTGAGCTCATCTCCTACGGGCTCGGCACTGGCGGACTCGGCACACGACGGCGCACGCCGTACCGGGAGTACTCCGGCTCGTTCAAGCCATCCGGAGAACAGGACCAGGCTCGCCTCCTTTCCCCAGAAATGTGGCAGAAGTGGAAGGAGCGTGCGGGCGTACTGCCCCATTGGCCCTCACTCCGCCCATAAAAAACGTAGCCTGGCGTGCCCTTCCTACATCTCGAACTTTCCCCCTTGTGGACCACACGTCCGCGAACAACCAACTCTGCGATCCGTCCGCCAAGAGAACAAACAACTGATGGAGGTGACCATGCAAGATGAAGTTACGGCAACCGAGCCCGAGGGCTTAGCCGCCCAGACGGTTCCCACGCCGCACGCCGATTCCGTCGACAACCCTGTGGCCCAGGCCTGGGCAAGCGACGATGCCAAACCCAAGAAGCGTAGGAAGAGGGCGACGAAGAGCTCGGCGTCCACGGGCTACATTAGCGAAGGCGCAAAGCCAGAGGAAACTCCAGAGAGAACGAAGCAGCGGCTTGGCGATGCCAGGACCTCTTCTGCTCCTTCGCGTCAGGCCGCAAGCA
The DNA here is from genome assembly GCA_002179805.1 of Acanthamoeba lenticulata. NCBI lineage: Eukaryota > Discosea > Longamoebia > Acanthamoebidae > Acanthamoeba > Acanthamoeba lenticulata. The sequence continues at coordinate 12,492 of NAVB01001235.1, read as the reverse complement.
ACTCTGACGCCCAAACTCCAGGCCAGGGCGGAAGTGCACCCTTGCCGGCCGTGCCGCAGGAGAAGGGAGGTCCCTTCGCCATGGAGGGCCAGCGCCCTCTGGGACGGAGGAACTCTCATCCCGGAAGCGACCGACAGGAGACCAAGAAGTTGCGCATTCCACTGTTTGGTCGTCTCCGTCTTGACATCAAGTTCAACCACGAGATAGTTCAGAAGGAGCCCAAGCCTGAACATCATCCCGACAAGCACGCAACGAAGGACTCGAAGAAGAAGGAGGCGAAGAAGAGTGACGATGAATACTCTGCTGAGGACTCAAGCACTTCGCGAGTGGTGGAGAAGGAGAGCCAGTTGCACGCCAAGGCTCACGACACACACGAAACCAGCCATCACCATGGCCCGTTCCACTTCTTGAGCAACCTGTTCCATCACCACCACCACCACCACGAGGACAAGTTGAGCCAATCTCAGGCCGCAACAGCTGCTCCGAAAGTCGAAGTTGTGGCGTGAGAGGGCGATGTAACACTCTTGTAACCAAACCAAATAGACACCCTTGGCCCTCTCGGGGTGTCTGCTTGACGACCTTAGAAATTTCACTTTACTCCCAACAGAGATGGAAGACGAAACAAACACACATGCGCACATGCAAGCACGTGAAGAGCCTGCCATAGTGGAACTTTCCCCCACGAGTGCCCATTTGCCCCCTGGAGGCGAAGACAGTGAGGAGGAAGACTTCTACGGTGATATGGAGCAGGTGAATTGATTTAATTGCATCTTCTACATTTCTTTGGTGTAAAGCTGACGCGGTACAGGAAGAGCGCGTGACTGCAGCCAATGCGGAGAAGGACGAGGGCAACCGGCGGTATACGGAGGCCAAGTACAAGGAAGCGGCGGCGCACTACACTCAAGCGTTGCGACTAGCGCCGCCACGACACCCTTCGCGTGCCATCTTCTTCAGCAATCGTGCCGCTTGCCGCCTCGCCGAGGCCAGCTGTCCTGTGCGTTTCGCTCTTGCCCACTACTCGGCCCACTATAGTGCATGCCCAGCTGGGAGCGCTCACCGTGACCATGTTCGCCGGCCGAGTAGGAACACTACCAGGAGGTCATCAACGACACAACAGAAGCGCTGCGGATAGATCCCGCGTATGTGAAGGCACTTATGCGGCGTGCACAAGCCTACGAGGCCACTGACAAACCTGCAGAGGCCCTCAAAGGTACGCTCCCCTCTTATCTTGGCGGAGCGGGAGGAAGTGACCGCGCGGCATGTTGCAGACTACGAAGCTGCGCTGGCGCTAGACCCCTCGCTCAAGCAGGCGCAAGCAGCCAAAGAGCGATTGCCCGTTGCCATCAAGGAGCAACAGCAACGCGAGCAGGAGAAAATGCTCGGTACGACGTCGTCTTCTCCACGCTGTACCCAAAGTGTTAAGGGCTAAACTGATACTGGGGTCCAGGCCAATTGAAGGATTTGGGGAACAGCCTCTTGGGCAAGTTCGGGCTCTCTTTGGACAACTTCAAGATGGAGAAGGACCCAGCCAGCGGCGGCTACTCCGTCAAGTTCGGCTGACCGGACGCATTGTTAAGATTCCGCGGGCGGTGCCATGATTTGTGGCTGATGAATACTCCAAAACTGAGTGAAAATCCACACTCGTCAATAAATCCTCGCGCTCCCTCCTGCCACAGTCACAGCCACAACCACAAGCCACAAGCACCCCGCAGGAGGCCTTTACACACTACACACACACACACACACAGCAAAATGGAACGTGTTAACAACCTCATGGTGTTCGATATTCTGCCCGAGCGCAAGGTCGTGTTCTTGGAGCACCACATCAACGTGGAGGACACTCTCGCCATCCTTGAAGACAAGCGGATCTCCTCTGCCCCCGTACGTTTGTCTACTTTGCTAGCCCCTTGCCTTTGGGGAACAAGGAAATGCAAGGGAGGGATTATTTAACCGTGAAGAGGTGACTACTCAGGTCGTGGACGTGAAGGAGGGCAAGTTCCTGGGCATTGTGGACATGTTCGACATCGTCACATGTATGCATGCGTCTCCCCTCACTTCACCACTGGTGGTTCTGCGGCAGTTCTGACCCCCGGGGCCTCGTGTGTGTGGCGCACGGCAGGCATGCTGGGCGTGCTGCCCAACAAGGAGGGCGACCAACAGGCCGTGGAGTGGGCAGGCGACCACTTCGCCAAGACCACCATGGGCCAGGTCATCGGTACCTCCGCCACACACACGAGGCCCCGGGGGTCACAGCCTTTTTTTATAAATTATAATTATAATTATAATTATAATTTTAAAATTATTTATCTCTTAAATTAATGATTCATTAATTTGACTGCAGAGGCGACCAACACCTACGAGGGCTTCCCGATTGCGCCCAACCCGGTGAAGCGGGAGACGTTCCTGCCCAAGGTCATCGAGCTCTTCTGGCTGGGCATGCACCGGGTGCCCGTGGTGAGCATGGACAACAACATCATCAACATCCTCACCCAGAGCGACCTGCTGGCCTTCATGGCCCAGAACATGCACCTCATCGGTGCCATCGCCCGCAAGACCCTCGAGGAGTGCAACATCGGGCGCGTCGCCCCGCTGGTGGCCAAGACCACCGAGCTGACCAGCGCCGTCGTCAAGCGCCTCCACGACAAGCGCATCACGGCCCTCCCCGTGGTCGATGACGAGGGCAAGATCGTCGCCAACTTCAGCATCAGCGACCTGAAGGTGCCCCAAAAGAACACATTCTATTCTTGTTTAGAAGTATAGTACTCACGTCGATTGGGCACGCGCAGGGCATCACGAGCAAAAATTTCAAGGACCTCCTGCTCCCGGTCAAGGCCTTCCTGGAGAAGCGATCTTCGCAGGAGGAGAACTACAGGTGCGAGCGGTCTCTCCACCCGCTCACCGTCTCCAAGACCGACCCGCTCGAGGAGACGATCTACAAGATGGTCGCCACGCGAGTCCACAGGCTCTGGGTCGTCGATGAGAACGGCAAGCCCACCGGGACCGTCTCGACGACCGACCTCATGCGTGCCTTCCTTCAGCTCTGAGGGGGTCCCTGCACTCCGCGTTGCGCTTGAAAAATAGGAAATAAGGCAATTTTATTGTACTTTGTGGGAATTGGGCTGCGGGCAGAAGGGGAGGGCCACCATCTTTCACAAGGTGGACGGAAGAAGTCGCGCCTTCTCGGCGTCCTCCGCGGCAGCGGAACCCGTCAGGTCAGCTTGGACGGAAGACGCGCTGAGGCTGGGATCGCTCTCGTCGGTGGATGGGATTGACAGAGAGGGCACGGCGTTGGTCGTCTTCTTCTTCGGCGGAAGCGGACCGAAGAGGTAGGGGGCTACGAGCACGGGTGAGAACAGAGCAACGACACCTCCGAAGATGACCATCGTGAGGAACAATCCCAGGTGATCCGCCAAGATAGAGCCGACCAAGGGACCGCCCAGCATGCCCACTAGCCACAGCACCAGAATCTTTGGGTCAGGCTTTCCACTGTGACTTACCCTGTGATATGAGACAACTTACCCGAGTAGAAGAAGTTGTAGATGGCGTAGACTTGGCCATAAGCTCCTCCGCCCATTTCATCCACTTGAGAGGCAAGCTCAGGCAAGGTCGGGGTCAGCATGAGCGCGTTGCAGATTGCCATGGCCGACACGGCCAGGTACTGTTGCCACCACTCTGTGGGGAGAGCGACAATGGGCTGCCGAAGCAAAAGTGAGTTTCTTCAAGCGAGCAGCTTTGTGTGCTTACCATGACTAGACCGGCGAGCAGCATGCCAGCAATCATCAAAGACTTGTTACCCGCTCGATCAGACATCCATCCAACTAACGGCGAAGCCACGATGTCTACCAGGCTTTCGCACATGAACACAAGACCTGTCAGCATAGGCGTCGAGTCGAACACCTGGTGCGCAAAGCCTGGTGAGCGTAACAGCACACTATTATCAGAGTAGGCTGAAGGCTGCAAGTACTCGTTCGAGATGAGCTGGCAGGGTTGGCTCCAGCACAGTCAAAGCGTTTGAAGCCAGTAAGACCACCATACATGTGGTCAAGATGGACTTGTTCTGGACGAGATCCCACATCGAAAGTTTTTCGTCACCTGCCTTGGTCTGTAGCAAGGGGGTCGTAGCGCTGAGGGCAGGTTTGCCCTTGCCAGGTTCCACAGCCTCTCCATCTGATGAACTCGTCTCTGCGGACTCGATATCCTCCGTCGAGCTGACGTCGTTGTCGCCCGGGTTGAGCTTGCCCGAGGAGCCTGTCTTATCTGTGGTCTTCTGTTCCTTCCAGCTGGGGGTTGAGTCGGACACCAGAAGAATGCGCAACACGCCATCGAACACGGCCACGCCTGACGCAATCAGGAACGGAAGTCTGTAGCCACCCAGTTCGTAGACGAAGCCCTGTCCATCCCCTCCTTAAGTCCACTGCAGTGGCAAAGCTGGAGGGGAGGGCAGACAGTACGCCAAAGGTTGGGCCAATTAAAATACCCACTTGGCACACGCTCATCACCATGCCCATTGCCCAGCCAAGCTGGTGCGCTGGGAACATGTCAGCCACGAGGGCCAAGCCAGTTACCTGATGGTAATGCCGGGTGAGAGGAAGAGGGTGAAGAGAGAAAGAGAGAGAGAGAGAGAGCCACCACATACCCAAGTGGCCGCTGCCGATATGCCTTGGAAGCACCGCGCCATCGCCATAAAGGGAAACGCTCTGCGTTAAGCGCCGTGTGGTTAGGGGGATGTCTGAGGAACTGGAAAGACGGTGCGCACTTGACAAAGGCGAGAATGGTCGTGGCAGCCCCCAGGCCAATCAGACCGCAGAGCATGGGCCACTTTCGCCCAAACCTGATTTTCCCATCACGTGAGGGCGAGTATTGTGGCATGAAGTGACGCCCAGCGGTGGAAAAAGCTACCTGTCCGTGAGAACTCCAAAGATGGGTGTCGAGATCAACAGGCCGGCTGCGTACATGGCAAAGAGCACGCCCACCTGAAAGAGACCTCCCTCCATGAGCTGAGGATGAAGAGGTACTTCTACACAGGGAAGCAGACCTCAATCGTTGTCACGTTGAGTATCTCTGGTACGAAGATGGGTACCACCATGCCGTAGACCAGCATGTCCGTGAATATGGCCACACATACAACAAACAGCGACACAGCTGGGGATTTCCGCAGCTCAAGGAAGCTTCGCCAACCACGCCCCAGCCACCCGCAACCACAGGGTGCCATCACGCGTAGTTGAGTGCAGGAAGCCGAGTGAAGAGGAGGTTATGAGCCGACGAGAAGTTGGCCTGAGGTCAAGCGAGTTCTTAATGCAAGGTGGAAGAGACGCGGCAAGTCACTAGCCCACGTCCTCCTTGGTCCCTTCTACGCCCTTCCCTAGCTTAGTAGTCGGGGTGACCCGGAGGTCTGCCGTCTTGAAGATGAATTTGGTGAAGGAGGGCTCCTGCTGATGTATGAAGTTGGCAAGATGGCCGGAGCTTGGTTGCCGCTCTGTTGTGGAAAGATACTGCCAACGACGATCCTGGGAGAAACGGTCTTCTTGGTTTGTTGTTGCTGCTGTAGTTACTCGGCAAAGCGTGACCTGGTTGGAGAAGATGACGAAGAAAAGGCAAGAGGCGTCCTTTTGGTGACGGCTTCTGCCACACGGCCCTGCGCTGCTGTCTCCCTGGCGGGTTCCCCCTTATTGCCAGACACCAAAATGAAGGTTGTAATAATTCAGATTTAAAATAACATCAATTAATAGCTGGCCGAAAGGCTCAGCGCCTGTGGGGGCAGGACCGCCCGGCAGCTTGTCCCGGCCGATCGGAGGAACGGGTTCAGGCCTCCGATGAAGGCAGCCAGTTCGCGGGTGTGGTTCACGGTCCAGTCCGCAGGGCGACGTCCTCCCGTCTGGCGGGGCGAGCTTGCCGCGGCGTCGCGAGTGTCCTCAATCTCATAGTCGGAGAAGTAGTACTCTTCGTTGTCCGTCTCGCAGTTCTCCACAGAGTCGCCGCTCTCGCCAGTCCGGGGGCTTCGCTTGGGCCGAGCGAGTTCTTGTCGCGTCTCTCGCGGTGTGGCATCGTCCTCGCCGTCGTCCTCGTTGTCCACATCACCGAGCTCATCAGGTCCGTCGCCGCGGTAGAGCTGCGCCGAGGGCTCGTGGAAGTGGTGCGCCAGGTACTTGAGGGCGTGGACCCACTCGCGCTGTGTGACGATCATCGGCGAGTCGAGAAGGGCCCCGCGCCCGTTGTCGTCGCCCTCGATCGCTGTGCGGCGCTCCCGCGCTCGTTGAAGCTCAATGAACCGAAAGGCCGCGACGGCGGCGCGGTTCCACACCTTCTCCTCGTTCTGGTCGTGCACGTGTTTGCCAAAGAGGCGCTTGAGCTCCTTCTTGGCCCGCTTGGGGTCTTGTGCGCCGCCGGTCGCGGCCGACGCCAGCACGAGGGCCTGCACAAACACGAAGCGATAGCGGAACAGCTCCTTGGCGCCGTCCAGCGTCAGCAGCCCGTTCGCGCCCCGCGTCATCGCGTCGAACATCACTGGTGTGCCCGCCCCGTACGGGGTGTGAGAGTGCGCCAGACCCGAGTCTGCTTTGGGCATGAGAAAGAGATGGGGGGGGGGGCGGAGAGACCGCTCTGCACGTACGGGCTTCCTTCTCGAGGCTGACGGCAGCCTGCCCCACGGAGACGAGGCCTGGAGCCGCACTCCCAGCGGTAAGCACGTCGGTATTTCAGAAAAAATAAACATGAACACGATTGGATTGGAGCAGAGGGAGAACCGATGAAGACGCAGGTGCAGGTCTTGTGCTTGCCCACGAGCTTGTCCACCTGCTTGAAGATCCGCTCGATGAGGGAAAGGGGCGCCCGGGTCCGCTGCTGAATGCTGGCCATGAGGCCCTCCAGACCGCCGGGCTTGCCGACGCTCTCCTCGCTGGGCGGCGAGACCAGCACGAACAGGTCCGCCACCTCGCGGGCCTTGAAGTCGCGGACTGGCACCATCACCAACATGATCATCATCATCATCATCAGAATCCGCATCACCTCAACACAGAACAGGGCGAGAGTCGTCGTGAGGCGTACAGTAGCGCAGGCTGGAGCAGAGCTGGTGGAACTCGGCCCACACGCACGCGTTGCGGGTACCGCGTCGCTCGCAGCGCACCTTCGACCGCAGATCAAAGATGAAGTAGCCCCCGTCGTCTTCGTCTTCATCTTCTTGCTCGTGGTCGCCGGGCACGTCGTCCTCCTCGAGCAACTGCCGGAGCTTCCTCTCGCCTCCCGGAGATGCGGCGGGTGGCGACGCATGGCCCGACCCGGCCCGCAGAGTCTCGGCCGCAGGAGACTTGGCCGCGACCGGCGAGGACCGGCCCTCGGGGCCTGCTCGGGACGCGCTGTCTGCGCTGTCGTCGTCGTCCACAGCCACCTCGTCGTCATCATCGTCATCGCCATCGTCATCAGCTTCCGTGTTCTCGCCTCGCGCACCAGCCGCCTCAGCTCGAGGCGACGAAGAAGTGCTGGCCTTGCTGCTCTTCTGCTTCTTCTGTTTCTTCTTTTTGCCCGACCCGAGGCGCGCGAGCTTGCCAAACACCGACGTCAGGAGTTCGTTCCCGCCGATGCGCCCTGTGTTGGCCACGTCCGCTCAGACACGCGCGCACGACACGCACCAGGAAGAGAACGGAGGGAAGGGAGGAAGGGGGTCAAGCTCACGGCACAACGTTGGGCGCCGTGCTGCGACGGAGGACGGGATGTTCCGCGCACAAGGAGCAGCACGTACCGCTGTTGGAGGAGGTCAGGAGGTCGTTGAGATATCGCAGCGAGCGGTCCCGTTCCCGCAGAGTGCGCTCCTGAACAGCCAAGTTGGCCTCCAGTCGCTGCTTCTCCTCTTCCGTCTGCTCCGCCACCCACGGCCGCAGGAACGAGAGAATGAGGAGCGCATGTTGACCCCCCTCATACCAAGAAGAGCAACGCACCGCGCTGCCGTTGACCTGAGCCAGCTGCTCTTTGGCTCGCGCCAGATCTTTTTGGGCCTCCTTCTTGCGTGCCTTGGCTTCCCTGTGCACGTTTGCGGTTGGGGGGGGGGCCGAAAACGAAAACGAACAGGGGGGGGAAGATCGACAAGTACTTGAGCTGGAGTTCCTGCTCCTTCTTGCCTCTGGGTGACGTGAGAGGCGCGCCCGAAGTGGGCTGTGGCTTGTTGCTCGCCATTTTTATGTGCTCAACAAGATCACCGTGCAAAAAGAAAAACAAAAGAATTAAATAAAAGGTTTTCATTTAGCTAACGGTCGTTTTATTCTGGTGGGGCGAGTGCACGCCGTGTGCGCTTGGCCACTCGCCGCTTCACGGGAGCCGCTTCTGAACTCGACGATGACGAAGAAGAAGCGGTTGATGTACAGGTTGCCGTGGCGCCTTTGTCCTTTCCCTCCTTTGCACGACGCCGGGCCTCTTTGAGCCGTTTCAGAAGGGTCGCCTTGAGGCCGGCTGTCGAGAGGCCGAGCTTGCGCAGTGCGGCCTGGAGCTCGTTTCTCGACATCTCTTCCAGAGCTTGCTCATCGTCGATGCTGTCGTCATCAGAAGCAGCCTCCTCACTGTCGTCCTCTTCTTGAATTCGCGTTCGCTTCGAGCCCCTTCGCTGCTTCGGCTTGTTGTTGTTCACTTGCTGTTCGTCGCTCTCGCTGTCACTGTCGCCAGAGGACTCATCCGACTCACCGTGCGCAAGCGTGCTCGGGGCCGGGAGCAGCGCCAACAGGGGCACGTGGTCGTCTTCGGTGCGCCGTTGATAGAAGAGCAGGTAGGCCTGTGCCGACGCCACCTCTTGCGGCGAAGCAACGGACACCTGCAATCGGCTCGCGAGTTAGCAAAGACAGACGGCTGGCCCACTGCTGTCCCTGCACACCCGACCGCTGCAACGTTGTGTGGGCCACCCCCACGGGGAAGAGGGAGAGATCACGTACGCGACTGTCGTTGAAGTGCAGCCAGGTCTCCTGCTCTGTGTGGTAGCAAAACGCCGTGTAGTGGCCCGCAGTTGGCCTGGAGAGGAATTTAAGAGTTAACGGCAACCCTCCTGGCCGGCCCCGGAGCGGGGGAGGCGGTACCCCGACCCGTGGTGGATGACCACACTCCGGAGATCGAAGATGGTGGTATTCGCTTCTTGTCCTTCGCTCGAAAACGCGGCCAAGTCAAGACCGCTGCACGACGACACGAAAGGGGGCTGACGAGTCAGTCGCGCGATCGACAGGGAGTGAAAGAGGAAGAGAAGTGCCCTTGGGAAGACACGCACATGAGAGGGAACACGACTTTAGTGTCGACTTTCGCGCGACTGGTCGTCGTCCAGCAAAACCGTTTCAAAACTATACACAGAACCTGCAAGAAGAGAAAGACGAGCGAGCAAGAGGGAGAGACGAAGCGTGGCGTCCACGTAAGCGCAGGGCAGAGAGGATAAACAGTTGGGGAAGAAAGGGGAGAAGCATACGTCGGGAAGTGTTTCGATGACGAATCGCTTCGACGCGTCTCGCTTAGACTTGCATTTTTCACAAAAGTAGTCCGTCAGCTCCTCCGCCCGTGTGAAGCTGTCGAGGCAGTCTGTCATCCCCCCCCCCCAAAGGACCGTTTCTATCGCTCTTTTCTCTGGTCCTTTTGCCTCGTAGTACCTGAGCGGGCGCGTCGTCGCGTGGTGCTCGCGCACTGCCCTTTAAAAAAAGAAAACTAAAATACAGAAAAGAAAACAATATAGAAAAAATAAAAAATAAAAAATAATATCCCTGAACTGGTGTGGCTGAACGGGATCGGTTGGCAAAAAAACAACGTTACCCGTTGAACGGACACAACAAACCAAGCACGATGGAAGCGACCAAGGGAGCATCCTTCACCAAGTCGCCCAACAGTCAATGCGTCATCAACATTATCCCCCCACGTACCCACCCCTTGCTCCCCATGTGCATGTGGCCACTTTGCACCCTGCGGCTGCCCTCACTCACCCTTGCTGGTGGAATGTGTGACACAGGCGAACAGTGGGCGCAGGTGCAAGCCATTCGCACCCAGTTCATCCCAGATGCCCGCTGCGGCCCGCATATCTCCTTCATCGACCCGTTCGTGCTCCCCGAGCACTACCCAGAGGTTTGCAGACCCTCATCCCCTGAGAAAGTGATCTCGGGTGCCACCGCTAACACTTGACCTATCTGCTCGAGCAGGCCGCACGGTTGCTCGAAGAGGCGCTGGCGGACTTCCCGCCGTTCGAAGTGCGGCTTGCCAAGTTCGGCCACTTTGCCCACGCCAAGTCGGCCACGCTCTTCCTCGAGCCCGAGTTTAACCCGCCCGGTACACTACGCATGGCGTTGGCCCCTCCACGTGCGCACACGCATGCGCACGCAATCAGCGCGCTCATGGTCTTGCGGGCACGCGACAGATGCGCTCGACCAGCTGCTTGCCCGGATCTTGGCCGTGTTCCCGCAATGCGACGACACCGTGCAGCGCGGCCGCGGCAAGTTGGTCGCGCACGTGTCGGTGGCCAAGTGCAAGAACCAGACCGAGCTCCGTCGCGTGCAGGCCAGCCTGGAGCCCACCTTCCGACCCATCACCTTCACCATGAAGGAGCTTTACCTCCTCCACCGGTAGCCGGCCCTGCCTGTCCTTGTGAGCCCGCGAAGCAGCCGCAACAGCAGCAGCGTGTTGATGGCGGGGGGTGGCGGCAGGCCGGGGACCAACCCGTTCGAGGTCAAGCACGTGGTGCACCTGGGCACGCCCAGCGCGCACTCGGCGCCACACTTTGGGCCGGGCAGCCCGGGCGACCTCTACACGCCCGAAGAGCACTTCCCCATAGGTCCGTCGCCACGTCCTGGCTTCTTCCTCCATTCTTTCTTTCTTTCTTTCTTTCTTTTCCCACTTCTGTCAGAATCGGACCGACTGCAGTTGTCATATGTTCTTGACTCGAGTCTGCAACAAACGCGTTAGGCCGATCGCTGGTGGTGTGCGGCCTTCCCCCCAACTGCACGGAGGAGCGCCTGGCGGGCATGTTCGCGACGCCGCCCAGCAAGGCAGAGGTCATCTTAAACCCCAACGGCAAGCCTCGGTGCGCCACCTCACCTGGTCATCTTCTTCATCTTCGACCTCTGGACCTGACCGCAAGACCGCTTGGACGGTGTGCAGGCCGCTGGGCGTGGTGGAGTTTGCAACGAGGCGCGAGTGCGACGAGGAGGAGGCTCGATGGTCGTCGGCCTCGTCGGCCGGGGGCGGAGCCTTCGTGCGCCGCTTGTGGCTTATGGTCTTCCCGGACGTGGTCGGCGGCAGCTGCTCACTTCGCGCGGTCCAAAAGGCCGCGTAGCCGTGAGAGCACTCGTGAGTGTTGTAAACAAACAACGTAACAAAAAATATAATAGAAATCGCGCCGGCAGGGAAAAACCATGATTTCCCAAACTGTTTCTTCATCGCAAGGAGTTGGGCACCAACATGCAGCGCGTCGTGCGTCCATCTGTCCGCTCCACCCTGGGAAGCCTGGTCTTTTCGCCTACCTCCTCCTTGCCCTGTGTTCGCACTGCTCGTACGCCTCCGCTAGGCCTAATTTTTATGTCCCTGACTGTTTTTTAACTGTCCAATTTTGCGTTCAATTCATCGCCCCGTCCCCATCCACGGCAGCACTTATTTTCTCGCGTGACTTCTCGCGTGTCCGATGCGCCGGTACTATGAGCCCGCACCCCCTGCCGCCACGAAGTTTCTTCCGTCCTCCTTAAACTCTCCCGTTCCCGTTGGCACAGGTGATAACGGCAAGTATCAGAAGGACCGCAGGGTGAAGAGGCTCCAGAACTGGGTGCGCAAGCAGGAGAGGCGAGAGGCCGAACGCCAGGAGGCCATCGCCAGGCTGGGCACTGGTCCGTCTCTGAAGCACCTGTCCCCGATCCCCCTTCGGCTGTCAGCCAGCCTGGTGAGCTGATGGGAGTGCGGGCGGGACTGCAGACGACTTGGAATGGTTCGAGGGCGAGTACTACCCACGCGCCGAGCTGGAGCAGTTCCGAGCGGAGCGGCGGCAGGCCTTGCGCGCCGCGAACGCCCGCGTTCTGCCTGAGAGCGTCGCTGTCCAGTGACCTTCGGCCACCAAAGCCCACAGACACAACAAAGATTTTTTTTTTCTTTCGGTAAAAAGCTGCGTTCGTTTGGGGCCAACAAGGGGCAACGCAAACGAAGCGCAAAACCAGAGACGAGCAGGACCAAGCGTGGCAGCCACACGACGCGAGTCCACGCCCCGCCAAATTTGCAGCGCTGCACGACGAGCACCGAACCATGGACGCCCACCTGTTGGAATGCAGCGCAGAGGAGCTGCATGCTGAGCTCGTGCGCCTCGAAGGCCAGAAAGATGAGCTCAAATCGGCGCTCAGGGAAGTCAAGCACAAGATGAGCGAGGTGCGTCGCCTCATTGCCTCACGCAACGCTCAGCAGCTTCTGGAAGATCAGCAGCTGCGCGCGACGATCGAAGGTACTACAGTAGTTTATTTTTTTAATTTAATAATTGTATTAATACTTCTTTTTGTTATTCGTGGCTAC
>NAVB01001234.1:0-16967 GCA_002179805.1 Acanthamoeba lenticulata | reverse complement strand
TTATTTTGTTTTGCGCAAACACGCGCAGATGCTCCGAAAAAACGGACGTGACCGCGCACAGATGGAGCACGAGGCCGTGCTCTACTTCCAGGAGACGCCGATGAAGATCAAGATCCCGCTCCTCTCCTCCCCCGACGAAGTTGCCGACGTGCGCCTCCTCCTCCTCTCCCATCCTTCCATCGGAGGAGGAGGAGGAGAGGAGCTCCTCACACGGTGGCTGGGGGAACGTTCTCTGGCACACAACACACGCGCGCATACCGCACATGCCTGCATGCACACACACACACACACACGCACATACGTATATGGATGGATGGACGGGAACACAGTACCAGGTGATCCCGCTGGTGCAGAGGCTGCAGGGCGGCCTCATGACGATCTTCAACGCGGTTCTCGCCGAGAAGCGGATCGTCTTCATCTCCTCGGACGGGCCCGCCGAGGAGCTCGTCAACTTTGTGCTCGCCACCGTCGGCATGGCACGACCCCCCTCCCCCCTTCCACCGCACACACGCACACGCGCCCCTCGTTTCCCCCATTTCTAAATCGGCCGTGCGTGTGTGCTGACGCGGGCACCAGATGTCGCCGCCGCTGATCGGGCTCGTGAGGCGAGCGTTCCCCTACACCAACCTGGCCGGGCTCGACGCCCTGCTCCCCGTGTACGCGCCGCATGGCCGTGGTGGTGGATGCTTGGCGGCGGACGCTTGACCGGCCGCACACGCGCGCGCGCGCGACAGGCCCGGGTACATCGCGGGGGTGGTCAACCCGATGTTTGCCGAGCGCACCGAGTGGTGGGACGTGCTGTGCGACGTGGCCACGGGCAAGATCACCGTCAACCCCAACACGATGCCGCAGGAGAAGGAGAAGCTGCCCCACTCCAAGCTCGACGCCGAGTTCTACCAGCGGGTCAGCAGCGCCGTGGCGGGCCACTACGGCGAAGACTTTATCAAGCAGCAGTTTGAGGTGCGTCCGCGTGTGTGCGTGTGTACGTGTCATGCTGCTGCGCGCGCGTGTGCAGACGATGGGCTGACTCTCGCGGGCGATGATGGAATCCTCTTCTGGATCCAAAGGACTACCTGGGCCGCATCGTGGACGTGGCCACGGGCGAGGCCGAGTTTGCCAGCGCCACCGAGAAGCAGAACTTCACCGACGCCAACGCCAAGCGGCTCGAGTGGTGGAAGCGGTCCTCCTCCTTCGCCCTCCTCGAAGCCGTTCGTCACCCCCCCCCCCCCTCCCCCAATATCCTCTTCTTTTGCGGCACCTCTCGGATCAGCCCCCTTGCGTGGGTGGTCAACCATGATGACGGCGATGATGGCGATGGTGAAGCGGAAGAAGACGACGTCTGACGTGGTGGACATGGGGGGGATGCAGCATCGGAAGAAGCAGAGGGAGAAGTCGGCGATCAAGAACCCGCAGGTCTTCCGGTACGTCCGCCGATTGCGGTGCGTCAAGGGCATCTCCGACAGGTATTTCCTCCCCCCCCCCCAAATCCTGCCTTTTGTGTATGTGTGAGCACGCGTTTTTTTAATGCGAGAGCCTGTGCAGCGAGATGCTGTTCATCTACAAGACCTTCCTCGACAACATCTCCACGGAAGAGCAAGTCGAAGAGGTACGGTCCCCCAATAGTTTCAACGACCGCCCACGCAAGTTGTGCATTCATATCGTGACAATCACGCTCGTTGATGTCCCTCTATCGAGAGCAGTTCCTGGCCAACCTGCCGTCGTCGCAGGGCGGGCTGTACCCGGTGGCCGTCTCGCTGTTCCATCCGGCCAAGGGCGTGCGCGACGCCACCGTCGAGCTCTTCAAGCGCTTTGAGGCCATCCAGGTGCTTGTCTCTGCCCTTTTTCGCTTTTCTTTTCTCTGGTAGGCATCACGCGACTGACTTCCGCCACAACGTTGCGGGGGGAGCAGCTGGGGAGCGGATTCCTCAAGAACCTCAACTTCTTCCTGTACCTCGCCTTCAACCGCCAACTCGAGCACAGCTCCTCCGCTTGAGCCACAAGCGCGGGAGGGAACGGACTGGGCTCTTTCTCCTCTTGCCTCCCCGTTTGGTCCCGCGGTCAGAACCCAAAATACCAATAAATAAATAAATAAATAAATAAACCCCCACGACAAGAATAACGAGGCGCGCAAGAGGAGGAACTCCACTCCACGTGGTCGAGAAAAAGCTGATTGGATTGATGAAGAGAGAGAGAGAGAGAAAAAAGTAACGCATCAGAAAGCGCCGCGTCGCTTGCGTCCGGTGTACTTGGTGTCTTCTCGGACGTCCTTGCCCTGCTTCCGTTGCCGCTCCTTCTTCTTCACGATCCACTCCTTGCTCTTGTAGCCCGGCTTGTCCGCGTTGCGTCCGCTCCGCCGCGCTCGGGCTCGCTCCCTGCCAGGCACAAGCGTACGTGAATGAGTCCAAACTGCCCACATACGCGGGTGCGAGAATGAGGAACGGCGGCGGTACCGCGCGTCGCTTCGCGAGTCGTAGGCGACGGTGTTGCGAGGCTCGTCGTCGAGCCCCTTGGGCAGGGAGGCCTGGCCCGCCGGAGAGCCGGCGAAGAGGACGAGGAAGTACTTCTTGGCCTTGGTACTGTTGGGGAAGTCCACGACAAGGCCGCCCGTGAAGCCGCAGCGCATGGCCGCCGCCGTGAGCAGCTGCACTTGGTCGGGGCTGTCCGGGTAGAACTGGAACACGGCCCGCGACCCTCGGCTGAGGCAGTTGTAGAGCGAGGAGAAGAATTTCTTCATGCGCCGCTGCGGGATGTGGTTCGTCTTGTCCTGGTTGCACAGCCACTGCAGGGCCGAAATGCTGCCGACGCGCATCCATCGCTGCCGTCAGCCAACCAGCGCCACCAGGGATCGGGGATCGGGGATCGGGGAGGAAGGGGCCCGACCTGATGGCTCCGTCAAAGGAACCGGCACGGAAGGGCAGGCCGTGGCCCATGTCCATCTGGCATATATCGCCATCGTCGACACCACGCTCAACCGCCACCTCTGCGTGCACACAGCCAACCACGAGGCGTGCTTTGGTGAGCAGCACGTCCAGAGGGCAGACACGCACACGCGCGAATGGCGTAAACGACGAACCAAGCATGGACGGGCTGATGTCCACGCCAACCCACATGTGCCCGTGCTCCTCAATAACGTCACCACTCAGGCCCGACCCGCAGCCGATGTCAAGGATGTACTTGGGCTCGTCTTCTGGCAGAGCCAACAGCTCCAGAGCGCGCTCGGACATGCGGCTCTGGATTTCTATGATGCGCGAGCTGTTTAAGACGAAGATGAAGATTAATTTATGCAATCAAACGGGCTATTTTGCTAAATGAGTTGTGGGCTTACTTGGAAGTGTATTTTTGAGCTTCCTTCTCATCGTAGAACTGTGATTTTGTGCAGTCAAGAATTAGCCGCTATTTCACCGGACGGGGTACAAAAGCAAAAAGAACGTACCACTTCTGGTGGGGCGGTATATTCGGGACGCGACATGTCGATGTGCCTGAATTAGAGGAAGCGGGACCAAAATCTTTCAAGATGAGCGATGATGGACAAGCAAGCAGAAAGCCAAGTTTCTTGCTTCTTTCTGCTTTTGCTGACGTCATGCCAATTCAGCAGAGACGGTGCCTCCTTTTTAAGGGCTTTCTTCTTCCAATTCTAAAAACGATCTCTGGATGCCCATTGGCTCATTCTTACTAGTAAAGAGCATACCGCACGCGCCAAAAAGTACTGCGCGTGAACATTGTGCACAATTTGTCCCCGATGGCGCGAGAATGTTCCAACCCTGTTTGCTCATGGGGTAGGTTTGTCGTAAATGAAGTGTCAGTTGTCTACAAACCTCCTGTTTTCTTTTGCTTTTCTGCCGTTCGAAGTCCGATAAAGCGGGATTATCCACTGGGAGCATCTGCCGTAGCGGCTGTGGTCCTTGTCCAAGAACTCGGAACAAACCGCTTGTACCGAGTCACGCTCTTTGCCAGTTCTTCTCGCTCCACCAAACACGAAAGCGAAGCTTCGCGCTGCTGCCTAGGTGTTCTTCTTCTTCTCTTCGTTCTTCACAATAAAGATTCGCGACCATGGGAGAGGGACACGACGAGGCCGCCGGCAAGAGGGCCATCACCGACAATATGCTCTTTGCTGGCTCTATTATCGCACTTGAGGCCTTCTGCCTCATCATCTATGCCATTTGGTTCGACTTTGTGGAAGATCAAGCCGACGCCGACCAGGAGGTCACCTTCTACCCGTACATGCGAGATGTGTGCATCATGATTTTCTTCGGCTTCGGCTTCCTCATGGCCTTCCTGCGGCGAGCCGGCTTCACCTCCGTTGGTACGTTCGCCCCTGCTCTTCCCACATTTGTTTAAACTCCTTTCGGCGTGAGTACCGCCGGCGGGGGGTGGGGGCGCTTTCTTTTCTTTCTGCGGGCCGATGCTCCCAGAGCCTGCACCTGTACCGCACGTGCCCCGCCCAGCGGTTGACTCGGAACTCACGTTTCTTATTATCTTGTGCAAGTGCAGGCTACAGCTTCTTGATTGCTGCCTTGGTGTGCCAGTACTCCATCGTTCTCGACCACTTCTTCTTTGAGCTTGACAACCCCAAGTTCAACCACCGCCGCCATGTTGGTATCGTGGCCTCCTTTTCGTTCTTTTAGAACATATTACGCTGTCGTCCCGCGGACTCTTTTCTATGATCATTTTCTTATTGACTAGTATTTATACAAGAGTGCTCACCGCTCCTTGTCTGGCTCGTCCACCCACTCAGGTGTGGAGAACATGCTTAACGGCCTGTTCTGCTCCGGTGCCTGCTTGATCTCGTTCGGTGCCTTCATCGGCAAGGTCACCCCGCTGCAGCTCATGGTGCTCATCATTGTCGAGCCCTTCTTCTACTGGCTTAACTTCTTCATCGGCTACATCAAGCTCGAGGCCGTGGACATTGGTACCCAACAACTCTTCATGCCCCATCTCGGCCCAAGTGATGATGATGATGATGACGATGGCAATTGCTGACGCGCTGCTGGGCCATGGGCAGGTGGCGGCATGTGGATCCACACCTTCGGCTGCTACTTTGGCTTGGCGGCTTGCTGGTGGCTCACGAGCAAGAAGACCCACGGCCACCCCGACAACTGCTCGTGCTACAGCAGCGACATCTTCGCCTATGCCGGCACCCTCTTCCTCTGGATGATGTGGCCGTCCTTCAACGGCGTGCTTGGCGTTGACACCCAAGAGTGCGTCATTCCTCCCCCACTTGACGGCTCACCCGCTGTGCTGCGTTGGTGACTTGACCTGACCTGACCTGACCTGACCTGACCTGACCTGACCTGACCTGACCTGGCTATCGTGTTGAACGGCGCTGTCGTCACCAATCGCAGGCAGAACCGGGCGTTCTTCAACACCTTCATCAGCTTGTGCGCGGCGACTGCCGCTACGTTTGTCGTCTCGCGCCTGGTGTCCGGCCACCGCTTCGAGTGCGTCCACATCCAAAACTCGACGCTCGCTGGCGGCGTCGTCATGGGCGTGGCCGCCGGCCTGGACATGAACCCGTCCGCACCGGTCGGCATTGGCTTCGTCACGGGCGTCATCTCCGTCCTGGGCTACCGGTACCTGACCCCGCTGATGAGCCGAATGGGCATCCAGGTGCGTCTCTTCGCCCCCTCCTCTTGATTCTCCTCCTGGTGCGTCATTTGGGGCTCACTCTCTCTCTCTTCCCGACAGGACATTTGCGGCGTCCACAACCTGCACGGTATGCCCGGCGTGCTGGGCTCGATGGTGGCCATGTGGGCCACGCTCGGCCTCTCGTACGACGACAACACCTATGAGAACATCTTCCCGCACGGCCGCTCGCAGGCCGGCATCCAGGCCGCTGCCACCTTCATCTCCATTGGCCTTGGTCTCGGCGGCGGCTTCTTCTGCGGCTTCCTCATGTGGCTGGTGGGCAAGCTCAACCCCGTCAAGCGCGCTGATCTCTTCAACGACCGTGGCTTCTGGCATTTGCCGTCCGATTACGAGTATGTCGTCGTCAAGGACGACGACGACAACACGGTTGAGCTCGACGAGCTCGGCGTCTCGGGTTCGCACATCCGTGCCCTCAAGAACAAGCAAGTCGGTGCGTTTCTGCTCTTTCTGTCTTTCTTGGCGTGTCGTTCTATACCCTGGTTGCTGACGCGTGCGGGGGACGTTGTCGTCCGAGCAGGCAAGGTCGTCCCTGCCGAGGAGGGCACTCACCCGAGGTTCGGCCGAACTGGCACGCAGGTCGTGGAGAGGCGCGACTCGGACAGCGACTAAGAGAGCGACCGAGCCTGCACATTGTTTTGCTTTTACGAGAGGGAAATAAACCATTTTTGCTACGACGCCTGTTTGTGTTCTTGTCCCTCTGCCGAACAGAGAAAAAATTTCGAAAATCAAAGTAAAATAAATAATAAAGAAAAAGAGAGGAAGCCAGGCTGGGCCAACATCCGTCATCTTCCGGCCGTGTGAACTGAGAGGATGAAGCGCACGCGCGACGTTGCGAAAAAGGTACCTGCAGAGGAGCCCGCCGAAGAGGAGGACAAGAGCGGGCCAGAATGGCGCGAAGTGACTGCCGAGGAGTGGTTCCGAGATGATTCAAACGATTCGAGCTTTGGTGATGCGGATTTTGGATCTGAAGATGAGCCGTATGACAGTGCCGACGACGAGGACGAGGACGAGGAAGATGAGGAAGTCTACGGCTCGGAGCAAGATGAAGAGGAGGAGAAGGCTGCGCGTGAAGAGGAAGAGGACGAAGAAGTCGATGAAGATGATGAAGATTACGACGAATTGAAACCGGAGACATTCCAAAAGCTGGTGTCGTGGCTGAATCGACACGATCCTCCGGAAGCTGAGGAGTCAGAGGATGAGACACACAACACTGTGGGCAACGTTCCTATGCACTGGTATGCGGACTACCCGCACATCGGCTATGACGTGGAGGGCAAGAAGATTATGAGGAAGGAGGGCCCCGCCAAAGATGAAATGGATCGCTTCCTTGACCGCACCGACGACCCTAACTACTGGTACAGTTTTTTTCTTTGGTGCGATTAATCAAATCAATTCTATATCTTATTGTTTTATTTCTTTCTTTTTTTAAAGGCGCACGGTTTACGATGAAAAGAACGACCGCGAGATTGTGCTCACGAAGCAGGATCTCGACATGATTCGGAGGATCAAAGCCGGCAAGTCGCCGAGTGCCTCCTATGACCCTTACCCGGTGCGCACTCTCCTTGCGCGCCAGAGACACGCGCACGCACTGGCTGACGCCTCTTCTGCCTTTGGGCGCGCGGCCACTGCTCATGTTGTTATGACGAGTAGGAACTGTGGGAGAAGGACGAGAAGCCCAGCATCTTCCCGGTGACCAACAAGATGCCCGCCAAGAGCCAGTTTATCCCGTCCAAGTGGGAGGCCAAGCGGGTGGCCTACCTCGTGCGCGCCATCAAGAGGGGCTGGATCAACCCCAAGGCCCCGCCCAAGGAAAAGCCGCGCTTCTATGACCTCTGGGCCGACGACAGCACCGAGCACAAGAAGAACCCCATGCCCCTCACCGTGCGCTCCTCTGCCTCCCTCCCGCCTGCCCTCTACACGATCGCTTCCTCCTCGCTGACACGCTCGGTCAATGTATCTCTTTTCTCGCGCAGGCGCCCAAGCAACGACTGCCGGGTCACAAGGAGTCGTTCAACCCGCCCGACGAGTACCTCCTCTCGGAGAAGGAGATCAAGGCCTGGCAGAGGCTCCCCGCCGACAAGCGCCCGCCTCTGGCGGCCGGCAAGAAGTTTGGCGCCCTCCGCAAGGTGCCGGCCTACACGCGCCTCATCAACGAGCGGTTCGAGCGGTGCCTCGACCTCTACTTGGTGCCCCGAAAGCCCGACACGCGGGTTCGTTCCATCCATCCCGCCCGTCATCTCGCTGCTCCGCAAGTTTTTAAGCGCGTGTCTTCTCGGTTGGGTGTGAGAGCAGAAGCGTGTGGTCGACCCCGATAACTTCCTGCCCAAGCTGCCTCAGCGCGAGGAGCTGCGCCCGTTCCCGACGGTGATAGGCATGGAGTACTTGGGCCACACCAAGCGCGTGCGTGCCGTCTCCTTCGACCCGACCGGCCAGTTCTTCGCCTCGGGCAGCGAGGATTGCACCGTCCGCGTTTGGGAGGTGCGTCACGTGTGTCCGTTTGTGTGTTTGCGCGCGTGTTCCTCGGCTGCTTGCATTGTGTTTCGAGCCTCCGGCTCACGCGCGGTTCCCGCAGGTGTCGTCTGGCCGCTGTCTGCGGGTGTACAACACGGGCTCGCTCGTGACGGCGGTGGCCTGGTGTCCCAACCCCAACACGCCCGTCATCCTGGCGGCCGTCGAGGAGCACGTCCTCATCCTGGACTCGACTGTGGCCCGCGGCGAGGCCGCCGATAAGCTGGCCGAGCTGCTCGTCCTCAAGCGAGGCAAGGTCAGGGCCAGGGAAGGTAAGCCCGCGCGGCCTCCCCATTCAGCCCTGCGTTGCATTGTTCGTGTGGCTCATTACTGTGCTGCACCTCGCGCGCGCGCCAGGCACAACGGGGCCCTTCTCGCAGTGGACGAGGCCCGGTGGGTCCAACGGCATCGACAAGGACATCAAGCTGGGCATTTCGTTCCAAAAGACTGTGAAGCAGCTCGCGTGGCACCACAAGGGCGACTACTTCACGGCCGTGGCGCCCGAGGGCGACAAGAACGGCGTCTCCCTCCACCAGCTCTCACAGCAGCGCACGCAGTACCCGTTCCGGCGAAACAAGGGCCAGGTCCAGGCGGCCGTGTTCCACCCCTCCAAGCCCATCTTCTTCGTTGCCTCGCAGCGCTACATCCGCGTCTACGATCTGCTCAAGCAGAAGATGCTCACCAAGGCACGTCTTGCTCCTCCTCCCCCATGAACGGAGGACGTCGAAATTGAACAACTTAATAACATAAATAATGATCATTTTCATGGTGTGTGGCTACAGCTGGAGCCGGCGTGCAAGTGGGTGAGCACCCTGGAGGCGCACCCCGGTGGAGACAACGTGGTGGCGGGCTCCTACGACATGCGCGTGTGCTGGTTCGATCTCGATCTCTCGTCGCGCCCGTACAAGACCATCAGGAACCACAAGGGCGCCATTCGTCGGATCGTTTTCCACCCCAAGTACGTGATCTCCTGCGCTTTGGTCGACATCGACATCGGCGTCATGTGCATGTCCGATCTCACTCACGTCCCCTTGCACGACCATCCACAGGTATCCGCTGTGGGCAACGTGCTCCGATGACGCTTCCCTCTACGTGCTGCATGCTACCGTCTACGCTGATCTCTTGCAGAATCCCCTTATTGTGCCCCTGAAGCGCTTGAAGGGCCATCGGGAGCTCAACGGCTTTGGCGTCCTCGATTGCGCCTTCCACCCGACACAGCCGTGGCTTCTTTCCGCCGGCGCGGATACGACCATCAAGCTCTGGATCTAAGCAGTCTCTGTTCCTGTGGTGCAGAGTATTTATTGGCCATTTTGTGCGCAGCGGCAAGAAAAAGAAAAAACAAAATAAAATTAAAACAAAAACACATTCGCGCCAAATCTGCGCAAATTTGTGAGATTGCGAGATGGGCATTACGGGTTATCATGCTTTCTTGAGCGGCAAATACCCGCAAGCCATCGAAAACATCACTCTCCTCGCGGCTGGAGAGAAGAGAGAAGGTGAGACTCCGTCCTACGACCACGTGTACATTGATGTGAACAATTTTCTTTACGCATCTTCCTCCGGCTCGAATCAAACGGTGGACCGCGTACTTGGCCGTTTGTTCACGTTTATTCATGCCATCTTGCGCACTTTTTCTCCACGAAGTACCGTCTACCTCGCCATGGATGGTCCAGGTACGTGCAACGAGCTTCGGAGCAGAAAACGGAGGACTAACACCATGCCACGGTGTGCACAGCTCCTATCGCCAAGTTCATAATGCAGCGCAGACGACGTGCTCTCAAGGTGCAGCAGTTCCTTTTCCCGCGTGCGTGTTCTGTTGCTGACCCCTTGCACGCAACGCGCAGGAGGCCAAGAAGGACGAGAAGCAATTTGATACCCTCCAGTTCACACCGGGAAGCGAGTTCATGCAGCAGCTGAAGGACGCTCTCGTCTACCTGAGCGTCCAGCGCCTCTCCAAGCTGAAAGCGCCCAGCGTGCAGTTTCACATCTCCGGCTCCGATCGCCCGGGCGAAGGCGAACTCAAGATCTTTGAGCACATCGCCTCCACGGCCAAGTCCGATCGCTGCCTTGTGGTGGGCAAGTATGCTCGCTCTGCCCCTCGGCAAGGCCGTCCCTTGGATTGCTCAGCTGACTGTCCGTGTGTGCATGTGCGCGTGCGCGTGCGTGTGCGTGTGCCCGCGCTATGAAGTGATGCGGACCTGGTTTTGTTTGCGATGCGCGCGGGCCATGGCCAAGTCGATGTGCTCAAGGTCGAGAGGGACAATCGTGCCGCTCTTGTGAGCGCGAACAAATTCCATGACGCCCTCACTGCGTCCTGTCCTCATGTGCAAGAGGTGCGCCGGCAGCTGCAAGTAGCAATCAACAAGATGATGAACCTCACCTGGGCTTGGGTCTCCTTTAGAACCAGTTGCTCGACGATCTGGCCTTCCTCAGCCTCTTGAGCGGGAATGACTACCTGCCCAAACTGCGCGGCTTCAACGTGGGCAAGGTGTGGGACGCCTACATGGAAGCTCGCGCCAGCAGCAAGTTTGGCCCTTCGGTGCTCCTCTACGGTACAGCTACACCTTGCACGCGCGTGCGCACTGCGGCCAACAAGTGAACAACCTGACGCGTCTTCGTGGGCGGTGGGAATGTTGTTACAGATGCTGCGACGCGCACCATCAACAGCGATTTCCTGGGGCACCTCCTGGCCGTGGCGAAGGACGACAACGCGAAGGAGATGCAAAAAGATAAGAAAAACGCCAAGAGCGCGCTCGCCGTCATGGTGCAAAAGTTTTTGAGCGTGCCGATTGCGCGGCAGGAGATCACCACGGCCAACGGCACCACTTCAGTACGCCCCCGCGCAGCGCAACGGCAGCTTATCTCTTTGACGTTGACCGCGGCATCACCAGAAAGTGCTGATCGGCGACGCGCTCCTGGCCGAGGCCGAGGCTCCCACAATTCGCGAAGCGCGTTCTCGAGCGGCAATGCTGGCCCTCGGTACGTCTTCTTCTTCTCCTTCAGAGATGGCGCTTCGTGCACGCCACGTGCGTTGACTCGAGGCCTGTCACAGGCCTGCCCGCGGGGAATCCGTTTGCGCCGCCCTCGGTCGAGTCGCCGCTCTTCAAGCTCCTGGCGGAGCGCGTGCCGGACCTCACCCCCGAGTCCTACCTCGCCACGCTCAAGCGCTACCTGCCGTCTGGTCGGTGGCTTCCCCTCTCCCTCACCCGAGTGTGTATTTTCTGTGCCCGCACAAACCGGTGCTCAACGTCCCGCTACGCACAGAGGAGGAGCTCAACGTGTTGCCACCATCGGAAGCCATGGTTAAAAGCGCCGTTGCCGAGTATCTTAAGGTGGCTCTCGTCTCCCTCGTCCTCTCCCTCTCTATGTGACCCTAAACCAGCGGTCTACTACGATTCGCCGGCAGGGCGTGGTGTGGGTGATGGAGTACCTGGGCGGCGCGTGCCATGACTACAGCTACCGCTACACGTCCCCATTCGCGCCAACTGTCGGGCAACTCATGTCCCACGCGCCTTCCGTGCCGCTCTCCTTCTCTTTCCAATCGGTACTGGGCCACACCGCCCTCGCCGGCTCGAAGCTCGTGTCTTTTGGGAGGCGGAAGGGACATGTGTGTGTATGTCTGACGTCTCGCGCGCCCGCACCCTCCTCCTCCTCTTTCTCCTCCTCACAGGACACGCAGCCCTTGGCCCCATTGCCATTCTTGTTCGCGCTGATGCCGGCCAACAGCGAAGACGCTGTCAAGTATGTGCCGGCGGAGTACCGGCACCTGCTGGCGCCCGACTCGGTTCTGGCCGATCTCGTACACTACTCCCTCCACTTTGTTGTCGCCATTTGGGCCGTGAGCTGAACAAGACAACAAACCAAACAACCAAACAAACGTGCGACGTTTACATGCGTGTGCTTTAGTATCACGGTGACGCCGCGGAGAACCTGTGGCTGCAGGACCCCGAGGGCTGCTTGGCGCGGGTCAAGGAGGCCGTGGAAGCTGTCCCCGCAGGTACGCCTCCGTCGTGCCCCTCTCTCCAGACATTGAGGGGAAGGGGGCTTTCACCTCTGATCGTCATACGGCGTGACGTATAGCACATTCGCTTCTTCGATTCCACCCCACGTTGATGCTCGAGCGCACTGCGAAGCCGCCCAGCCCGAAGCCGCATCCGTCGCCGTTCCTGGTTCGCCGCTCGCCAGTCGCCCGATTCTCCCAGCTCACGACGCACGACATCGAACGCATCGCGTGCCATCTCGAAAAGCCCCTCCTCTCCACCGCCACCACCACAGTCCCTTCCTCCTCGACCAGCGTGATCACTCCGCCACGGTCGTCGGGCCTTCCTCTTGCGTTCATTCGCGAATATCGACGCTTTCCGCCAGCCGTGCGCCCGAGCCACTGGCGGCCACTGGCCCGCTTTCCTTCTTGGCTGCGCGACGACCGAGGGCGCTGCTTGGCCGCATCTGCGAGCCCCACCTGCCTATTGTCGTCGTCTTCGCGACCTCTACGGGCGCCAATGACGCGGTCTACGCACACATTAACCATGCCCAGGTACGTGTGGCTCTACACCCATCGCCCCATCAGCTTCCCTTAAAACCCAGCTTAACACTGGGGTGTGGGCAGAACTTCGCTTGCTGGAAGCGTGAGACCACACGAACTTTGCCTCAGCAAGATGATGCAACGAGCGAAGCTCCCGCGGGTGTGATCGCAGCGCAGGACGTCAGCGAAGCGCAGATCACAAGCAGCAGACAATTACAGAGCCGGAGGCCTTGCGTTCGGGGAATTTCGCGTGTATTGTCCGCAGAAAAGTGACAGTTCTGGCGCTCTTGTTCTCTTCATTCTCCGCACCAAGGTGATGCGAGCTTCTCTTCAAACCTCACGACACGCAATCGCCAAAGCTAACTTCTTCTCAGGCCTCATCTCGTAACTGCCGCTTGTTGCTCTCCGTTTCTTCGACTCTCTCTGCCCTTGGCTTGATCTTTTTAGCGCCATGGCGCGGTTCTATAATTCTACGTTCGATCCCTGGCTCATCGTGCTGCAAATCGTCGTCATGCAAAGCCTTTTTTATTGCTCGATGGGCTTCTTCCTCTTCTTTTTCGGCTTCCTCTTGGGCGTGCCTATCTTCCTCGACCAAATCTTTAGTGCGAACGCGGCGGGCTTCACCGACGCCCCCAGTGTCGTCGTAATGCTCTCCTTCGCCTTTACCTCGATCACCTGGTACAGGCCGACCTACCAGTCCTTGTTCGCCGCTCTTTGCATTTCTAAGGTTGGGTTTTTGCGCAGTGCTGCCTTTCTCGTCATGGTGGTGGAAAGGGCCAAAAAGTGTTTGGACTTTGCTGCCACGATTCACCTCTTCCATTTCGTGGGATGTCTCATCTACGCCGGGTTCCCTACGGCGTGGCTCTGGTGGCTGCTCATGTTATTCTCCCTTGTGTGCATGACGAGTACGTTACCGGCGAGCCTTTGTGGTTTCTGCTTGTGCACTCAAGTGGTCTCACCTGCCATGCTACATGTCTCAGTGTTGGGCGAGTATCTGTGCTGGCGGCAAGAGCTCAAAGAAATTCCCATCCGCAGCACTGTGTTCGAAGTGTGAGAGACTCCACCAGAGCGCACTGCCTCCCCTCCTCCTGTCGTCTCCAGGTACCTGCACTCCCGTCCTTCTCCTCGCCTACGCGTCCCTGCTCATTGTGAACGTGATCTCTATGTTCGTGATCCAGCAAGTAGAGAGCGCTCGTTGCTGCTTCCAATGAGTGCTACACGCACGCGTGATTGCTTGAACAGACTGACCATCATTTGGAGAAACGGGAGAGGTTCCTTTTCTCTCGCTGGCGAGAGAGGCCAGCTACGACTGTAAATGTTTATTTTTGAAGTCTTCGTGTAAAAAACACATGTAAATAGATACCGTGATGGTGCGGCGTGATTGAATGCCTGAACGATCAGGGGCCTTTTCATGCGGGGTGATTCCTTCTCCGACCTGACGGCCTCTCTTGCGGCGACATTTCCAGTGAGCTCATCCCCTACGGGCTCGGCACTGGCGGACTCGGCACACGACGGCGCACGCCGTACCGGGAGTACGGCGCGTTCAAGCCATCCGGAGAACACTTTCTTCAGAACAGGACCAGGCTCGCCTCCTTTCCCCAGAAATGTGGCAGAAGTGGAAGGTGCGTGCGGGCGTACAGCCCCATTGGCCCTCACTCCGCCCATAAAAAAAGTAGCCTGGCGCCCTTCCTACATTTCGAACTTTCCCCCTTGTGGACCACACGTCCGCGAACAACCAACTCTGCGATCCGTCCGCCAAGAGAACAAACAACTGATGGAGGTGACCATGCAAGATGAAGTTACGGCAACCGAGCCCGAGGGCTTAGCCGCCCAGACGGTTCCCACGCCGCACGCCGATTCCGTCGACAACCCTGTGGCCCAGGCCTGGGCAAGCGACGATTCCAAACCCAAGAAGCGTAGGAAGAGGGCGACGAAGAGCTCGGCGTCCACGGGCTACGTTAGCGAAGGCGCAAAGCCAGAGGAAACTCCAGAGAGAACGAAGCAGCGGCTTGGCGATGCCAGGGCCTCTTCTGCTCCTTCGCATCAGGCCGCAAGCAACTCTGACGCCCAAACTCCAGGCCAGGGCGGAAGTGCACCCTTGCCGGCCGTGCCGCAGGAGAAGGGAGGTCCCTTCGCCATGGAGGGCCAGCGCCCTCTGGGACGCAGGAACTCTCATCCCGGAAGCGACCGACAGGAGACCAAGAAGTTGCGCATTCCACTGTTTGGTCGTCTCCGTCTTGACATCAAGTTCAACCACGAGATAGTTCAGAAGGAGCCCAAGCCTGAACATCATCCCGACAAGCACGCAACGAAGGACTCGAAGAAGAAGGAGGCGAAGAAGAGTGACGATGAACACTCTGCTGAGGACTCAAGCACTTCGCCAGTGGTGGAGAAGGAGAGCCAGTTGCACGCCAAGGCTCACGACACACACGAAACCAGCCATCACCATGGCCCGTTCCACTTCTTGAGCAACCTGTTCCATCACCACCACCACCACGAGGACAAGTTGAGCCAATCTCAGGCCGCAACAGCTGCTCCGAAAGTCGAAGTTGTGGCGTGAGAGGGCGATGTAAACACTCTTGTAACCAAACCAAATAGACACCCTTGGCCCTCTCTGGGGCGTCTGCTTGACGACCTTAGTTGAGAGAAATTTCACTTTACTCCCCAACAGAGATGGAAGACGAAACAAACACACATGCGCACATGCAAGCACGTGAAGAGCCTGCCATAGTGGAGCTTCCCCCCACGAGTGCCCATTTACCCCCTGGAGGCGAAGACAGTGAGGAGGAAGACTTCTACGGTGACATGGAGCAGGTGAATTGATTTAATTGCATCTTCTACATTTCTTTACCGGTGTAAAGCTGACGCGGTACAGGAAGAGCGCGTGACTGCAGCCAATGCGGAGAAGGACGAGGGCAACCGGCGGTATACGGAGGCCAAGTACAAGGAAGCGGCGGCGCACTACACTCAAGCGTTGCGACTAGCGCCGCCACGACACCCTTCGCGTGCCATCTTCTTCAGCAATCGTGCCGCTTGCCGCCTCGCCGAGGCCAGCTGTCCTGTGCGTTTCGCTCTTGCCCACTACTCGGCCGAGCAGCTGGGAGCGCTCACCGTGACCATGTTCGCCGGCCGAGTAGGAACACTACCAGGAGGTCATCAACGACACAACAGAGGCGCTGCGGATAGATCCCGCGTATGTGAAGGCACTTATGCGGCGTGCACAAGCCTACGAGGCCACTGACAAACCTGCAGAGGCCCTCAAAGGTACGCTCCCCTCTTCCTTATCTTGGCGGAGCGGGAGGAAGTGACCGCGCGGCATGTTGCAGACTACGAAGCTGCGCTGGCGCTAGACCCCTCGCTCAAGCAAGCGCAAGCAGCCAAAGAGCGATTGCCCGCTGCCATCAAGGAGCAACAGCAACGCGAGCAGGAGAAAATGCTCGGTACGTCGTCTTCTCCACGCTGTACCCAAAGTGCTAAGGGCTAAACTGATACTGGGGTCCAGGGCAATTGAAGGATTTGGGGAACAGCCTCTTGGGCAAGTTCGGGCTCTCTTTGGACAACTTCAAGATGGAGAAGGACCCAGCCAGCGGCGGCTACTCTGTCAAGTTCGGCTGACCGGACGCATTGTTAAGATTCCGCGGGCGGTGCCGTGATTTGTGGCTGATGAATACTCCAAAACTGAGTGAAAATCCACACTCGTCAATAAAGCGAGCGCTCCCTCCTGCCACAGTCACAGCCACAACCACAAGCCACAAGCACCCCGCAGGAGGCCTTTACACACTCTCACACAGCAAAATGGAACGTGTTAACAACCTCATGGTGTTCGATATTCTGCCCGAGCGCAAGGTCGTGTTCTTGGAGCACCACATCAACGTGGAGGACACTCTCGCCATCCTTGAAGACAAGCGGATCTCCTCTGCCCCCGTACGTTTGTCTACTTTGCTAGCCCCTTGCCTTTGGGGAACAAGGAAATGCAAGGGAGGGATTATTTAACCGTGAAGAGGTGACTACCCAGGTCGTGGACGTGAAGGAGGGCAAGTTCCTGGGCATTGTGGACATGTTCGACATCGTCACATGTATGCATGCGTCTCCCCTCACTGGTGGTTCTGCGTCAGTTCTGACCCCCGGGGCCTCGTGTGTGTGTGGCGCACGGCAGGCATGCTGGGCGTGCTGCCCAACAAGGAGGGCGACCAACAGGCCGTGGAGTGGGCAGGCGACCACTTCGCCAAGACCACCATGGGCCAGGTCATCGGTACCTCCACCACTCCCACAGCCTTTTTTTTTAAAAAAA
>NAVB01001232.1:0-19873 GCA_002179805.1 Acanthamoeba lenticulata | reverse complement strand
TCGCGGAGCGTAATTTCTGCCAGTACTTGATCCGTTTCTCTTGCTTCGCTGCCTTCACTTCCCGTTTTTGTCGTTTGGCTTCTCGCTCTCTGCCCCTCGCCTCTGCTAGCTCTACTTGCTCCCTAGCCCTCTCTTCTAGCTCTGCTCGTTCCTTGGCCTGTTGACGAAGTTCACGCTCAGCCTTGGCCTTTTCAGCCCGCCGAATAGACTTGCGCAGGTTACGAGCCTTCACCGACTCTTTTGGGTCTACAACCCTGAAGTTGTGAAGCTTTGTACTCTCTGTGGCCTCGTCCGTGAGCATGGTGGGTAGTAAACAAAGACAAGTCAGGCGACCACACTTCCTCGAACTGATTCCACAAAAGCAAATTGCTTACATTTCTTCCTCTTGCGGCAAGAAAAAGTTGCATAGTTCAAATCGTTTTGCGGTGCAGGCCGGCCACGGTTCGCGATTTTTTTTATTTTCAAAGGCTACTGCACCCTTAAATGTAGCGCACTTAGGCCGACAAGCCATCTCCACTGTCCTGTGGCTGTTGTTGATCGATGGGTCGACGACAGGCGGCGCAGGTCTTGTTGGTCTCCAGCCAGGCGTCAACGCACGAGGCATGAAAGACATGGCCGCAACCCAGCTCCCGCACCTGCTCGCCCGCTACGTAGTCGCTCAGGCAGATGGCACAGCTGGTGTCTTCCTCCTTGTTGTTGATGCTCTTCTGATCAACTCCATCGTCCTGCTTGACTTGCTGCTGCTCCACGTCGTCGGCGGGGCCGCGCGGCTGAAAGGTCGAACGCCGCGTAGTGCGTTCGATCAGGGCCTTGCTTGCCCCACGCGAGGGCGGGGCGAACAGGTCCGGGCGCACGAAGTGGAGCACCGGCAGGACCGACACCACGCCCACGAGTGCGGCCACGAGCAAGCCCAGGACGGTCAAGTGCGCCTCTGCGTGTACACGATTCCACGTCAGCAGGGCTCAGTTCTGGCGCGACAAAGGCTGGCAAAGGTACTCAGCACGCTCGAGCAGGTGGTCAGCAGGACGGGCGCGCAGGTCTCGGCATCGCCGTCGTCGCTGCCGCCCCAGGTCCAGACGCAGCCGAGGATGAGCCACACGACCCACCCGGCGTTGAGGAACATTCCGCCGTAGATGGCGCTCACATCCGCCCTGATGACGACGTGGACGCACAAGTGGATGGTCACAACATCGTCGACGACCAGAACAAGAGCTCACATCAAAGAAGGGGAGGAGGGAAGGGCAGTGTTACAGCGTGAGCCGCGAGGCGGAGATGAAGACGTCGTCTGTCGACGTCGCGGCGTTGCGGTCGACCACCAACTGGGGCACGCGCCTGTGTTTCCACAGGACCTGCTCGCGGTGGTGAGCTGCGTGGACTTGACCTCAAGTGGTCCCATAGACACAAACACAGGAGCTTTATGGAAACGTACGTTGAGGAGGCCCAGCGCGCAGAAGCCGAGCTCGAGGGCGGCCCATATCGTGAGCCTTCGCTCACACGTCGCACCGCCATTGGCCACAAGTCCTTTGTAAAAGAACCCAAAGCTGGCCATCAGAGGACTCCTTTGAGGGAGCGAGAGGGAAGAGGGGAAGGCGAACCGACGGCAAGCGTGGCAGCGATGGCGAAGAGATAGAGGCCATAGCCCAGGTTGAGTGCGTGCCACGAGTAGAAGGCTCTGATGCCGCCCGGCCACGCCTCTGGAGGTACGGTGTTGTTGCTGGAAGGTGACGTTGACGAGGAAGATGAAGAAGAGGAGGAGGAAGGGGTGAAAGCGGGAAGGGCGAGAAGGAGCGGCTCCGTGTCGGACGTCGAGCCCGGGACCGCTTCCTCGATGTCCTCCTGTTCGTGGTAGTCTCTCGTGGCCACTTCCATTCTTTGAATTTCTCTTGCTATGGCTGAGCCCCTCACGAAAGGGTTGAAGGAACACAGCAGCGGCTTGCTTGGTGAAGAGAAGGGGAAGGGAATACACCGACCGTCCCTGTTGCCGGAGACTTGTGTAGGACACGACGTCCCTTGTCAAACTCCTCTTTCAGGTTCTGCGGATCGACTCGGGCAAGCTCCACATAACAGGGCCGAGGGAGGGGTGCTGGATGCCCACCGTGAACAGCTGCCTCCAGTCCGTCCTGCCGACATCCTTTAGTGATGCCACACGTCCCTTCAACCGAATGGTCCATTTTTCAACCGGAAGCAAATTATTTATAAAATGTTCTCTGTTCACTGAAAAAGTTTCGTGAGACAAGCGAAGAAAGCTGCGCTGTAGTACAGTAAAAGCACCAGGATGGAAGGAAGCGGCCTCGATATCCTCGCTGCGTTGCCCTTGGAGCTGGCACAGCATGTGTTGGCCTTCCTTGACCCGTTTCACCTGCTGCATGCTGGACATGCGAGCTCCACCTGGCGCGCCTTTGCGGACGATCATGTGTGGGAGCGCGTGCACGACCGCGTCTACGGGGGCGACTGCTTCCCGCTCAAGTGGAAGAAGAAAGAGGCCGTCAACAAGAGCATAATGATTAACCCAGTGAGTCGGCCCAATTACGATTACAACCCGCTACTCGCGGGCATGCCGTGGCGTACGTCGTGCCTCAAAACAGCCAAGTACGTCAAGGCGCAGCTGGCCGGCCAGTCTTCTTCGTACTCCTTCCACCACTGGCTCGTCACTCAGGGCCACGTCCACCTGCTCCTTCGCCTCCTGGACGAGGAGGACGCCGCCGCGCTGCCGACGCCACCGGATCGCAGCTCCCTGCTGCAGGCGGCAGTCGTAGCTGGTCGCACGGCCGTGGTCGAAGCCCTGCTCCAGCGCGGCGTCCCTGCCAAGCCGTTCACGTGGAACCGCAGCTACAGCCTCGTCCAGGCGGCTGTCAGCAAGGGCAACCTGGACGTGGCCGAGCTGCTCCTGGCCCACGACAACGGCCAGCCGACGTCGCAGGCCGAGGTCCAGGTCAAGGTCAGCCACCGCCGCATTGGCGGCGGCAAGGCCAAGGCCAAGGCCGCCGGCTTGATGGTCCACCAGGTCGCCGCCCTGGGCCACCTTCGTCTCATGCAGGCTCTGCTCCTCCAGAAGGAAGAGGAAGACGGCC
This sequence comes from Acanthamoeba lenticulata, assembly GCA_002179805.1. Taxonomy (NCBI): domain Eukaryota; phylum Discosea; order Longamoebia; family Acanthamoebidae; genus Acanthamoeba; species Acanthamoeba lenticulata. Next base: position 16,802 of record NAVB01001232.1, on the reverse strand, counting down.
GACAGCGCCAAGGCGGCTCGGCGTCGCCCCCGGGGCTCCTGCTCGCGGTGGACTCGCGCGGTTGGGCGCCGCTGCACCACGCGGCCGCCGCGGGCAACGTCGCGATGGTCGAACTCCTGCTGCGGCACGGAGCCGATGTCGAGCAGCTCACGACCAAGACCTACGACAGCCCGCTGACGCTGGCCGTAGCGCATGGCCACACCGAGCTGGTGCGTGTGCTGGTCCTCAAGCGTCACGCGCGGGTCGACGCGCCGCCGCCGCCACCGCAGACGCCCGTCAGCTTCAGTGGCACCGGCCCGCCCCTGGGCGCCATTCACGTAGCCTGCGCTGAGGGCCGGCTCGAGCTGCTCGAGCTCCTCTTACAGGCTCCGTCCTTGGCGGGCCAAGGCGCAGCGGCCAGCATCGAGTCGCGCCTGGCAAACGGCTTCACGCCGCTGCTCCTGGCTGTCCGTCGGCCGGGCTGCCGGCTGGCTACGGTGCGCGAGCTGGTCGAGCGCTGGGGTGCCGACCTGCACGTGACTGACCACCGCGGGCGCGGCATCTGGCACAGCCTGTGCGCTCGCCTGCCGAGCGACGAGAGGGCCGCGATGACCGAGTGGCTCCTCAATAGCACCGCTTCCGTCCCGCCGCTCAGCCCGGGGGCATTCCTGACTCTGCTCAATCGCCTGGTCGGCTGCCGGCCGAAGGTGCAGTTTGATGAGGCCGCGATGAAGCGTATGGTCTCCGGTCTCTGGCGCCGGATCTCTGGCGTGGGGCTGAGCCGACGTCAGGCCTACCGCTTGTGTCTGACCGCTGCACGTTGCCACCCTTCGGTGCTGTCCCAGCTCTTCCCAAAGGCCGCCGCTGGGGCAGAGGCGCCGCCGAGGATCGACGCCGACACGGCCACGCTCGTGCTTGCGCGTGTCGTCACGCGCGGCTATGTCAACGGCTTTGAGTGGCGCGAGCCGATGGCGCTGGACAACGTGAAAGTTCTCGTGCAGGTCGGCGGGGCCGACGTCAACGCCCGCGTCGTCCGCGTCCCCGATGACTGCCGAGATGGCGAGGACGAAGATGAGGCCGAAGGTGTTGACGAGGGCATCGCCAACCCGATCTGCTTTGGGGTGACGTGGTTCGACTACAAGATGCTTCATGCGCTGCAGGCGCTTGGTGCCGACCTGCGGGCGCGCAACGCCATGGGCGACACGCTGCTGGCTCACTACCTGCGCCCGACGACGACATCCTGCCCCGCGTCGACGGTGCCCTCGCACGACCCGGTGTCTGATAACTTCTTGCTGGCTCGTTTCCTCAGCTGGCTGGGCCACTTGGTCAAGCGCCGAGGCGTGGAGGGCTCGCTCGCGGGCGTCTACCTCGACCTCGACCGGCCCGAGTACGCACGCTGGCCGATGTGGGCCAAGATCGTCGTACGCGAGTGGATCACCAACCCGTCGCAGGCCGAATTCGACTGGGATGCCAAGCTCGGCAATCTATGTCCTCCCGGCACCATCCGCCTTGCACGAGCAACCTACGAGCCCTTCTGGTGACGCTGCAGAAATACACAATTAACAAACCATTTTTATTTTCAAAAACAAAAAACAAAAACAAAAACAAAAAACAAAAACAAAAACAAAAACAAAAACAAAAACAAAAACAAAAACAAAAAGAGAAGAAAATGTGCAAAAAAAAAGACAGCGCGAGTAGAGCCATGCAGCGAGGCGATGAAGAGGTGGAAGAGGAGAGCTTCTCTTCCAGGCCTAGGGTGCAAGGTGAAGAGATGTCGCACGACGTGGCTTTGTCGCAGGACCAACTATCGGACCTGGCTTTGGCCGGGGAAGACTTCTTCCTTGATGACGAGCTGGAGACAACAGCTACGGTACAACCAGGTGATGATGACAGCAGCCCTTCCGACCAAGGCAGTCAATACTGCTACCGCAACATAGAGGAAGAAGAAGGCTTCGAGTCCTTGCTGGCTCTTTCAGACGAAGAAGACTCAGACGACGGTGGCCCCACGGACGGTGCTGATCACAGTTGCCTACAATGGAGCGAGTTTTTCCTCTGCGAACGTTTGTGTAGAGCAGAAGACCTTCAGCCTTGCGAGGCACGATTACTCCTCCAGTCTTCTAGCATTGCATTCCCTCAGGCCTCTGATCTGGCAGCAGGTGTTGGCCCGCATCGAAGCGCACAGCCAGCGCTTCCTGCAGAGTGTCCACGACCTCGGAGATGATAACAACCACACATCGTCCTACCGGCCATTGTTGGTAACTTACACATCCTTCTGAGCCTGATGTCTGCACGACATATGTGTCAACTTTCCGCTTCCTTGGCCAGACCAAGAGAAGGAGCTCGAACCGAGTGGTGGTTGAGGGCCGCATTCGGCTGGGCTCGGAGAGCACGCGAAAGAGACCCGCCAGCTACCGCCGCCGTGCGCCACCCACCTTGCTCATGTAGAGTCTTGACCGTTGCTCACGTCTGGAGAATCCAGTGTGGCGCGTGATGGATCTGGTGCATGAAGTCCTGAGCCAGGCCAAGCAGGTCACCCAGCGCGAGGGTACTCCCTCCAAACTACCAACATGCAGCACGCCTAATATGATGTCGTCCTTTCAGTCTTTTACCGCCTGGTCGATGTGTTCAAGACCCAGCAAGAGTGCAACGCTGCAATCCAAGGCAAGTCCCCACCACGAAATTAATGATGGGCTTGAACGCTGACGGCTGGTGGCAGAGGTGGCCACCCTGCTCAACTGCCAACGGAGCAATCTGGGCATCCGCGCGGGCGAGCGTGGAACCGTGGTTGGCTGCGTACAGTGGTCTGAGCGCGGACGCCACGTCGACTGCCTCCACGAAGGCGTCTCCGGCCGCCTCATTGCGCACCACCTTTCGTCCGACCTGCGCGACATTCGACCGTCGGGCGCCGCCCCACGACTCATCCTCGTGGTCGAGAAGGACGCCGTGTTCCAGCGCCTGGCCGAGGACCGCCTGTTCGACACCCTCCCCTGCGTCATCATTACCGCGAGTACGCCACCGCCGCCGCCGACTCTGCTCACCGCCGCAGCTCACAAGGCGTGTGTGGGACGTCTCGGGCAGAGGGCTATCCGGACCTGGCGACGCGGGCGCTGGTGCGGCGGTTGGCCGACGAGCTGCGGGTTCCCGTGGCGGGCCTGTTTGATTGGAACCCGGGTGGCATGGGCGTGTTCATGACCTACCGCCACGGCAGTGTGGCCATGGGCCTCGAGGCCCACGCCCACGGTAACGACCACCCCCGCCACCACTCGTGAAGCGGCTGGATTGGCCGGCTGACGCTCGTCATCACCGTCGTCATTGTCGTCGTCTAGTCGTGGACATGAAGTGGCTGGGCCTGTGCTGGGACGACATCGTTCGGTGGAATCTCCCGCCGCGGTGCTTCCAGCCGATGACCCAGTACGACCGCCGTATGATTGGCACGCTCAACGCCTCGGGCTGCTTCCAGGTTTTCTCTCCTTCTCATCACCATCAAGATGATGAAAGATTATAAAGAGGGAGATGATGGTTGGGGACACGTTGACCAGGACAACACGCGGTGTCTGCGCGAGCTCGAGCAGATGGAGCGAGGCGGAGTCAAGGTGGAAATCCAGGCCCTGAGCCACCTGGGCCCGGACTTCCTCACCTCGCACGTGGTGACCAAAGCCATCCGCCGCGACTTCTTCTGAGACCAACAGAATAACACGCACAGTGACGATGCTGGTGATGAAAGCGCATTGCTGACGCTGGCCGTCGGTGTTGGTGTAGTGCTGCTCTCTGAGCAAGCCGATGACAACATTGACAACATGAATGTAGGTTCTTCGTGACCGGCACATGGATTCATGGAGGCGAGGATCCAAGTTGAGCCCGCAGCTGAGCCAGCTCCTGCGTGGGACACATCCACCATCATCAAGGCCACAATTAGTACCGCCATCAAAGGATGACGACAAAGATAATGATGGTGATGGTGGTGATGATGAAGGAGAGGGCGCGCACGGGCGAGGTGCTGAACTCGCGGAGTTGTGCGAGAAAGTGATCGTTGGGCTGCGCTTCGGGGCGCTTGGCCTGCACGAGCAGGAGGGCCTCGTCCACGTCGAGCCCCTGCTTGGCCATCAAGTAGGCTGGTGTAGTGGATAAGATGATGACAAAGAAAAAGGAGATGAAAATGAGATCAAGAACGAACGAAGGAAGCAAGAGAAGGTTCGACATGCCGAGGACCACAGTCGTGCTTCGCGAGCGGCCCTGCGCGCAGTGCACCGCCACGTTACCTGAGAAGAGAGAAGAAGAAGAAGAAGAAGGAAGCGTGAGATTCGCCAAGTTGAAGTTGATGGTCTGACTCAATGGAGGGGAGAGGTACCGCCTTGCTTGAGGGCGTCCTCGATGAAGAGGGTGGACTCGACGAGCTGGTCCCAGGGCTTCTCGCGCCATATCTGCTGCGTGTGCGAGTCCATCCACTCGAGCCTGCATTCCACCCAACGCGTCATCATCAGGTTACACAATTCGACTTTCCGCGACCGAAGAAGAGAGAGCTCGCTGTGGGGCAACTTGCCTGAGGAAGACCACGCCGCGATCCTTCAGGACCGGAAGCTGTTTGGCCCACCCGACGAAGAAGGTATCGAGTCCTTTCTGGAAAGCTCGATTAATTTGGAAAAGAAAAGGAAAATGACATAAATATGAAAAATAAAGGACGACGTACGGCTGTGTTGACGACGTGGGTGATGCGCTGCGTCTCGACGTAGGGCTTGCTCGAGGCCATGTAGCTGCCCAGATGCAGCGCGCCTGCACAAAGTGCGATATGTTTGTGCAAGAAGGCAGGCGGGTCCGAGCGGGACAACAGCTTACCGAGGCCAAGGTCGGGCTGAGCGGGCAAAATGACGTGTCCCCCCTGGGCGCCTGCGGCCTGCGCGAGGGCCACCAGGATGTCGGCCTCCATCACAGCTTCGGATGCATGGTCGCGCACGTTATACCCACAGCCTTGGCATCGCTCCCGCTTCCACTGGTTCGCCACAAAGCCTGCCAAGATGTGCAGGGTCAGCCCAAGCACTGTATATTCGAGCGAGAGGAGGGGGCAACCACGAGAGCAGTCTTTGGCGATCCCCGAGAAGGTGAGTTGCGAACGCAAGAGCTGTCCCTCGTCCATGACCTCCAAATTTTTCTTTCTTTCTCCCTGGAAACGTTCCTGTTTTGTTTTTCAAATTTTCAGCAAACCACTATCCGTGAAAATAGATCCGCTTCCCTAGAAGCTAACAAGAGAGCAACCAGGGCGCCACGTCAAGACCTTGGTCAACGCAGCTAATTGGCGGATGTTTATCTAATTGTATTTGCTCAGAAAAACTCTTTCCTTAGTCGCCCTACAAACCAACCTTACTTCGCCCGAACACGAACATCACCACACGCACTACTGCTTTGCGCTCGGCCATCACCATGGCTTCTCTACAGGAACTTCTTTGCCCGCCGGAGCCAAAAGAGCCCTTGCTGCCGCCCATCAAAACGCTCTTGACCCTGGGGTCGCTGAACCAGGGCCAGGAGATCACACTCCCCACAACCTCCGTGTTACCACTTTGGCAGATGGAACGGCCAACGAGCAAGGAGGCAGATTTTGATACTGTGACTGAGACCTTGATGCCATGGATGAAACAGTCTTCGGATGAAGACCATCATGGCTTCAGGGCACGACGCTCCACCCGAGACCAACGGCAACAACGACGCAAAGACGAACAGGAGGTCGCGCGTGTCGACACAGCATGTTGTTGTACCAAGCCGCTGTCCGCCCAGTCCAGCCTGCGTGTGTACTACTTCTCGCACATTCCGGAGAAAGGCAAGGTCATCTGGGTCGTCTTCTTCGATCGGGCCAACGCGCGGCCGCTGTCGGGGTTCCGCTTGCAGCTGCGGCCCACGAGCCTGGCTCGCCAGAAGGACCTGAGACTCTCTGTCCGAGAAGACCTTTCGTGGAAGGCAGCGTCCAGTCCACGTGACGACGATGGGGCAGTGTGGCACCAGTACAAGGTGGCCTTCGACTGTCCACCAAACACATTCGGTCGAGCCATCTTCCAGGCCACGCTGCTTCACATTCAGGGCGAGCTTGAGCTGGACCTCGGCCCACTTTCCATTGTGAGCACCACTTCCCAGCGAAAGGCCTGCATGCAGCTGATGGAACGACACTGCCCTTCGGCCGCACACGTGAAGGTCATGAACAACTTCATTAAGCATCCGCCAAGCAGGCGACACCACGTCAATGGCAAGGGACTGGGCCAAGGAACCCGGCGGGGAGTAACATTCATTCACTCTGAGTTTGTACAGGCCGTGGAGCTGCGCCACGCAGGAGATTCATAAAGCTCTTGGTTTACCTAGTACCCTAATTTTGGTGGAACTTGCAACGCCATTGGCGCTACCTCTGCGCCAAAACAAACCAGCTAGCCGTTATCGGCCGAACTTTGCTCAATCCTTTCAGAAGCGCTTTTCCTTGCTACAACACCAGTCTTCCAAGAGCAGAACAAGCACAACATGAACAAGGAGGCTTCGTTAGAGGATTTGGCGCAGCTTCTCCAGCAGCATCCGCGCATTTTGGATATGCTGAGAGCGATTGCGCCAGAAGAACACCAAAGCTCTGAAGCTCATGAAAGCGAAGACGAGCTCAGTGAGCAGGTCCCGAGCGAAAGCGAAGGTGAAGCAGAAAGAGAAGGCGAAAGTGAAGACGGAAGTGAAGGCGAAAGCGAAGGTGAAAGTGATGGCGAAAGTGAAGGTGAAAGCGAAGGTGAAAGCGAAGGTGAAAGCCAAAGTGAACGCAAGATGAAACAGAGCGCGAACGACCCGAGAGAGGAAAAACGCCCACCTGCCCAGACTCCCTCGAAAAATCTGCGCTCTGGGAACAAGGTACTTTGCCGTGCTTCGTTGGAAGTGGAGTGGTGTTCTCTGACAACTGGCGGTGCAGTGGCAGGAGACAGGCAAGAAGTTCTCACGCAAGTTCATCTGCTGCAAACAATGCCAGAAGCGGTTCAAGGTCACCAAAGATGGCTGGTATGCCTTCATTTTCTCAAAAGACCAAAGGCACCCTATGAATTGACCAAACATGCACCTTGACCCGCACAGGGTTGACCTCGGCAAGAAGGGCACAGAGACACTTGAAGATTGGTGGAGGGCGCACGGGTGCTGGAAGCAGGCCGCACCGAAGAAGAGCGACGGAAAGACCCCCAGTCTGCACGATACCTTTCTTCAGTGTATCGCCATCGTCCCCAGCTCGGAGGATCAAACCGACTCGCAGGCGCAACGGAGGGGAAATAGGCACAAAGAGACCAAGCACGCGCCTAAGCCGAACCGCAAGCGTAAGGGAGCTCCCACGTCACATCTTCCGCAGCCGCCTCCCCTATCCCTGGCTGTTGACAAGCGTAGGGTCAAGCGGGCGTGTGTCACCAAGGCCACGTCCACTTCAGCCGCCACGCCCATGGTCGGGGAAAAGTCAGGATGGGCGGTGGTGGCGCAAGTCGCGCGTGGGCTGATCGCCGACGACACGCCTTTGGAGACAACGCCGGTGGAGCTGGCCAGCGGGGCGGTTGAGCCCCTGTCCGACGCTGAGCTGCTCTCAGCACTTTCCGCCGTGAGCGCCATGACCGCTGCTCTTGCGGCCGAGCTGGCTAGGCGGGGCACGGCCTGAGTCAGTTCCGACAGAGATTGCTCAAGGTCTGATGAGGCACAGTGTAGCCGGTCTTTACCTTCCGCTTTCTCCTTCCGACGTTGACAATATAAATTTAAAAAAACAAAACAAAACAAAAAAAAGTTTTTGGGCCAAGGACTCGAGAGTTGGTTGGTACGCGTTTCTATTTGTAACAACAACCCCATTGCGAGGGCCGCACACGCACAAGCATCCTGCTGGCGGGGGCGCTCGCACACACACAGCAAATGATAACAACAAGAACAAGGGACCTAACCCAGCGCGGCAGGTGGACCATCTTCACCACCGACCACCACCACAAACCAGCAGACTTGCTCTTGACAGGCGATGATGACGACGACGATGGCGATGAGGATTGCCGACGCCTCGGGGGGGAGAGGCCTCCTCGGATCCAAAGAACCCAAGTAGGTAGTAGTAGGAGTAGGAGGGTAGAAGAGGAGCTTGAGCAGGAAAATGACGATAATGTTACGTAACAGAGATTCCTGCATAATAAAAACAGGCACAAATGAGATGACCAAGATGATGATGATGAAGGTGATGAGGAAGATGAAGGAGGCGGAGGAGATGGCGTACCAGTAGAAGATAGCAGGAGGGGAAGAGATAGATGAGAGACGAGAGAGAATTGGAGCCTTTTTAAGCGCCAATCTCGTCGTACTCGCTCCTGGCCTTGTAGTACTTGAGGTACCAGAAGGCACCGCCACCCACGACCGCGATCAGGGCGAGAACGCCCAGGATCACCAGCGCCCAGCCCAGCGCGCCCAGACCCTGGCTGGGAACGGTCGTGCTGTACTTGGCGTCCTTGCCGATCTGCACGCCGTTGGCGTTGATGGTGACGTTGTAGACGCCCGACCGCGTGAGCGTGAAGCCCACGTTGTAGGCGCCGTTGTTCAGGTCCTGCACGCTACCCGTCACAGTCGCGCCTGTTTGCGTGCACACGGCGCATGTCAGACCACCAGTGTATCAACCATCATCATCATGTACGGCAATGATGTCGACGAGGAGGAAGACAAAGACGACGAGGACGATGATAAGAATAAGAGGAATGGTGATGTCTGCGTGCCCTCCAACGCCAAGGGCCGTGGGGCCACAAGGCGCATGAGGGAGGACACGCGCTCCGCGCGCCCGTAATGGTAAGAATGTAGTGGGCGCGCGGGGGTTCGCTTTTGCACGTCAATTACCCCTCGCAGCGCCATGGTGAAGACGGCCACGAGTTCTCAGTTGTGCGACGACTCGACAAATTTGTCGACAGGAACGAGACGACAAAAGAAAACGAAAATGAAACAAAAACGAAACGACGAAAAGCAAAAAAAAAAGATTTACATACCGCTCTTCATCTCCTTGAAGGTGACGTCGATGGTGGCGCCGCCAGAGCGGAGGCGGTTGTTGAAGTGATCGTTGGTGATGATCACGAACTGGTTGGCGATCTTCGGGGTGGTGGTGGCAGCCAGGCCCTCGGCGAAGCAGTTCTTGGGGTCGAGCGCGCCCGGGGCGACGTTGACGATGAAGGGCGAGCCCTTGATGGGCGAGCCGTTCAGGTTGACGTGAACGCGGGTCGACACAGCGACGGTCGGGACGTAGGAGACCGTGAAGGTGCCCTTGTTGGCCTGGTTCTGGGTCGCGGAGGAGGCCAGCTGGAGCGGGACGCCCGAGTCATCGCTGAAGCTCACGCTGATGGAGGCGTCCGAGGACGGCATGTCGTTGCCAAACTGGTCGCGGGCCTGCACGATGAAGCTGGCGTTGACGCCGGCGGCGGCCGAGGTCAGGCCGGCGCCGGTGGCGATCGACTGGTCGGGGGCAGTGGTGGTCCGGGCCGTGATCGACACCGGGAACGGGCTGCCGTTGATGGCGCCGAGCTGGCCCTGCGGGCCCAGCATGACGGTCAGCTTGTAGGCGCCGGCGGTGTTGATGGCGTAGGTGCCGCTGTAGGTGCCGTCGGCCTGGAGCACGAACGAGACGTTGTTGCCGGCGGCGGCCTTGTCCCACACGCCCATGAGCTGGTAGTTGGGCGGCATGCCGGTGGTGATGTTGTTCTGGAAGCGGTCGCGCACGACCACGACGGCGCGGAGGGTGTCGCCCGCCGTGCCGCCCGTCACGCCCGAGCCGGAGCCGGTCGAGGCCATCGGCTCCGGGAGGGCCGGCGTGATGACCACGTTCTGGAAGGGCGAGCCCCTGATCTGCTGGTTGGTGCCGTTGAAGTTGACGGTCATCGTGTAGGTGCGCGCGGTGGTCAGCATGTACTGGATCAGGTAGGTGCCGTTGCCCATGAAGGTCGACGTGGCCGACGCGCCGCCGTTGGTGAACGAGGCCGTGAAGGTCGCGGGCGGGTTGTTGTTGGGGACCAAGTTGCCGAAGGAGTCGCGGGCCGTGATGGTGAGGTTCAGGGTCTGGCCGGCCACACCGCCGTTGAAGTTGCCGCTGACATCGCTCCTCGTGGCGTCGAGCGAGGCCGGGCTCACCGTGAGGCGCAGCGGCATGCCCGAGATCGGGTTCGAGTTGTAGTAAATGATCATGTCGTAGGTGCCCGCGGTGAGCGCCGTGTAGCTGAGCGTGTAGGTGCCATCGCCCCTGTCGACCACGTTGATGGTGGGCGACTGCACGTTGCTGGCGACGTTCACGGGAGTAAACGCCGCCGAGAAGAGCGACAAGTCGCCACCACTGCAGATGTTTAAATAAAACAAAACAAAAAAAAAGAAAATTAGAAACCGATTAAAATCCGAAGATACAATTCGAAGAAATAAGAAGAAAAAACGGTCGAAGTAAATCAGTAGTAAAAGTCATGAAAATTGGCATCATGGCCCTCAGGAGAGGGTCTCTGAAGTCGAAATCTCTACCATCATATCTCTCGCAAATTAAAAGATTAACTGGAAAGAAAAGGAGAGGGAGGCGCACGTCTGGTAGAGGTAGCCGTTGGTGTCAACGCCCTGGATGGTGACGGAAGCGGCGCGGCCGGCAACGGACGAGTTCGAGAAACGGGAGACGAAGCTCTTGGTGCCATCGAAGACGGACATGTAGTTAAACTGCCAGTTGAGGACCTCGATGGTCTCGCACGTGCCCATGCACGAGGCGGTGAGCCCCACAAAGGCACCCGACGAGTTGAGGCCAATGATGCTCGGGATGTCGAGGGTCGCCTGGTAGGCAGGGGTCGTGCTGTCGTCGATGAACACGCTCAGCTCCTGGTTGATGTACCGCACGGTGTACTTGCGGGTGAAACCGGCGAAGGGGGGCACATTCGTCACAGTACCTGCCCAGTTATGGGGGAAAGGTTAATCTCACGTAGTTTAACATGATTGAAGAATTGCGGGGGGGGAGGCTGTACCAGGGGGAATGAGGGCATCGTTTTCGTGGGCACTGTTGTGGATGCGATCCGGGGAGGTATGATGCACGGAGATGTGGTTCGAGTTGGGATCACCGAGGTTCTCATCCTGAAAGAAATTGAAGATTTGAACAGGATTGTAGGCAGCGAGAGGGGGGAGTAGTGCGTACCATGTGGGTGTCGAACTCGACGGCGACCGACCTCCTGATACCGAAGTCATCGAAGTCGGGGGTGGTACCGTAACCAATACCGCCAGCACCAATACCGAAAGCGTTAACTGCATCCAAAGCCACAGGGTAAGGTTTGTTTGCATGCCATTGCAAGCTGAAGCTGTGAGATCAAGAAAGCCGCACCTCGGTGGTTCTGAACGACAAACGCAAAGCCGTCTGGGTTACCGACGCCGGTGTGGGAAAGATTGGACATGCGGATGGTGAAGGTGGAATTGAACGACTCGAGCTGAGCGCGGCGCTTGTACCAGACAGAGCCAACTTCCATTCTGAAGCGGTTGCCGTTTTGCTATGTGAGGACAAATGCAGTGTGGAAGATCAGCGAGATGTAGCAGCGCGTACCGCTCGTCAATCGAGTACTGATCATAGAACACAATGATAAGGGTCTCAGGACCGAAGCTGGGGTTGTAGCCAACACCAAACTCCTGCTCATCGGCGGCCGTGAAGTTGTTGTACTTGAAATGCCGGGCTGGTGGGGGTTGAAAGCAATCAGCCATGCGACGAGAGGGAAATAAAGAGAGATGTGGAAAATGTACCGGCAGTCGAAGTGATGGCCTGGCCGGAGGCCAGATGGAGAAGGGCCGCAAAGGCCAGGATGGCCAGAGAGATGGTGATGATGATTTGTCGCATTATCCTACTAATGTGACAAGAAGCTTTGGTTTACTAACTCTTGGGGCGCTGCAGAGAAGGGCCCGAGCTCGTGTGGGGAGTTGCTTGCTGCCTGCGCGGAGTGTTACGGTCTGTGGACTGACGGGTACCCAACAACCCAGTTCGAGACAATGGCCGAAAGGGAAGCGGACGCACGTCGAGCGGCGGGAAGTGGACGGACAAAAAAAAAGGGCGTCCGAAGCGAGAGTCTTGCACCCCCACAGCAACCGCCAAAGAGGCCGCAACGGGAAGCGCTTCCTGCTCGTCGACAATTATTAATTTCTCACATTTACGAATTGCCGGAACTCCGATTTTCCTTTTTTCCGGGCGACCACCAATCTTGGCGCGTTTTTCCTTGACAGCTTGATCAGTTGTCCACGCGGTTTGCTTCCCGATGGATCGCTCCTTGGACAAGGAGAAGAGGAGGAACTTGACCTGCTTTTTGTGCACGCCTTGTTGATGGCTAATGAGCCTCACAGCCGGGACACGTCCTTTGGGCTGCCGCGTGCGTGTGTGCGGCCGCGTGCCTCGACACGGTCGATGGCCTGCCGGATGGCGGGCGTGATGGGCGCCTTGGCCTGGTTCTCGTGGTTGAAGCACACGAGCGTGCCCGTGCCACGGTAGCACACGTCGCCGCCGGGGCTGCCGTCGGCCTTGCGCGCGCGTACGATCTTGTGCTCGATGGACATGGACGTGGTGCCCAGCCGCGCGAGCCGGATGTACACGCGCGCCTCCTCCTCGGGAAGCATCGGCGACTGGGGTAAAGTGTATGTTCTAGCGTGTGAGCAAATGGTCATTTGCGTGATAACCGTTTGATGGGCGCGGTGATGGTGATGGCCGCACCAAGTACTGGACAGTGCCAACGGCCATGACGGCATCGAACGACTCCTCTTGAGTGATCTTGGCCAACTCCTCGCGGATCGCATCGAGCCACTTTACTCGCGTCTCCTGCATCCAGTCTACGCGGTCCGCGTCAGCGCATCATCACCACTTGTAAGCATGCAGCAGTCGCCAGCAGGATTTCGTACAGTAGACGGCCACGTTGTTGGCGTGCGCGTACACGTCGAGGTCGCGGTATTCGACCTGGTGGACCCAACACACTGACCACTCATCGTCGTCGGGTTCGTCCACGATGGGCCGCCTGGCGGCAGCCGTAGTCGTGGCCGTAGCGGTGGCCGTCGTGGCCGGAGCGGTCGCTGCTGCCGTTGTTACCGGTGTTGTCGTCGTCCTCACCAGGGTGGACTCGAGCAGGCGCCGCGCGACCGGCCCGAGCGGGGCCTTGCGCTGCGTTTGTGGGTCGATGCACACGAGCCGCGCGCTGCCTTTGCCACACAGGGTCGACTTGCTGCGGTCATTCTCGGGGCACTTGTAGATCTCGTAGTGGAGGGTGCAGGAAGAGGTGCTCACGGCGGCGGTGGCCATGCGCACCGTCACCTGCTCACCAAAGAAGACGGACGCCAGGTACTGCACGGAGCTCTCACCCACCACGAGCGACAGCTTTTCCCCGTGGCGCTTGAGCTCGGGAAACAGCTTCGTCCTCATGTAGGCCGTTCGTGTCTCCTGTAGCCACCCTTCCGTTGTGCCGCGTCTTGTTCATCAACAGGTTGCACGAGCTATTTGTTTTCAAATTTAAAACAGATTAAATCGAGAAAAAAAAAAGAGGAAGGTTTTTCGATTGCACGCGGGATGAGGCGTACGAAGAAAAACACAGCTGTTGACGTGGTCATTAGTGTCCAGGTCACCAAATTCGACATCGCGCACCCAGGTGTAGCACCACCGGCTTTCATCGTCCCCGTTCATCGTGGGCCGTTGTTAACCAACGCAGTAGATCGCACAAATAAAAGAATCTTTTTCTTTTGGGCCAGAAATCTTTTTGTTACACTAAGAGAGAGCGTCTTTCTTTGTTTTTTGGAAATTGATAGAAAGACGACCTGGATGACGAGGGAGAGGCAGGCGTGGTGTTGACTCGAGGCGCCTTCAGGAGTGCATTTAGTGTGTTGAATCTGCAAGCCACGCGAGGACACTAGTCTTCTTCACCGAAAGAGATCGAAACGAATCAAAAAAGAGCGAAGACGTCTGGCGGCGGTAGACCAGTGGCGTGTTGATGTTCTCGAGCGAGGTGGGCCTCTCCACGAGGAGTCCCTCCCCTCCTCCTTCGTTACTACGCCACATCTCGATTGTGTTGGTCGGCTCGGCCGCCTGCCCCTCTCGGTCTTTGGAAGAGCTGCACCGCGCGTTTGGGCGCCGTTCTGGTGGCGCTCGTCTGATAGTCTCATCCTCCAACGTCACCCAAACGCCCTACACACCCACTTCTCGACCTCGCAGCACCTACACCCCTGAACAGCGGGCGCGTGCCTTCTCCATCTCGCACCATCCTGACAGGTAACACTTTCTCGCCATCCTGGGCAAGAGTACCGTCTTGTCTTGATTTGACAAATCTTGTCCGTTGCTTTGCAAAAGAGCTGCTGCGCTCCTCTTAATTGTCTAGGATCACTACCTCTACTTCCGCAATTCACCTCTTTCTCTCGTCCTTGTGCTGTGTCGACAGGGTCACTTTCGAAGTTGAAGGCGAAGCAGTCACCCTCCAAATCGATTTCTGGAACGCCAGTGCGCACTCCCCTCTCCTATGCCCTCCCGTCTTGACGCATGCAAGTGGTGGGCAGGCACGGGCATGCTGCTCGTGTTTGTCCCTCCACCATGATGCTCATACGATGCCTCACTACACACAGGCACCGAGCGGCCGGAAACGCTGCGAACCGCCGAGGCGCTGGTGTTCGTCTACAGCATTGCTGAGCGCGAGTCCTTCCGCTTGCTCCCCTCTCTTCGCGAGGAGATCCTCAAGTATGTTCTTCGTGTTCTTATTCTACTTCGTGTAGAGCACTCGTCCAGCACGCATTTTTTCTTTTACTTTCTTTTGGTTTTCTCTTCTCGGTCGCTCACATCAACCTGGCGGGCACGGCAGGGCCAGAGCAGGGGATGACGATGGCGTCGGGCCGGTGTGCGCGCTCGTCGGCCTCGACTCCCACAAGTACGTAGTAGAACGACGACATGGAGGTCATCATATGGTCAGGCGTGCGCGACTCACATCTCGTGTGGTGGGCGTGACCTGCAGGGAGTTTGAACGGAAGGTGAAGCGCGAGGAGGCGGATTCGATCGCCAAGAAGTGGAAGTGCTCCTTCTTCGAGGTGTCCGCCCTGACCAACCACAACATCGAGGAGGTGCGTTCTCGTCGTCATTTTTGACCATCGCCATTTTTCTTCTCGAGCGATGAGGGCTGACCTGAGATGGACGCACGCAACTACGCACACACGCACACACAGACCCTGTTCGACGTCGTGAAGCAGGTCCTCGCCAACGTGCCGCGCGCGCCCAGACGCCGGGCCAATCGTGTGCTCCCGTTCCGCCTCTTCGGCGGCCGACAAGACGGCGCGGCAGAGCCGCTGTTGCCCACCATGACCACAACCACATCGTCATCCTCTCCATCATCGCCCTTACCGTCAGCTTCGTCCTCTTCCTCGTCAACCGACTCGACTTCATCTTCATCAACTTCATCATCATCGTCGTCGACGACGACGTCCGGGCCATCGCCCGGGTCGGGCGGGGTGCTCTCTCACTCGATGCCGGCGCTGCCCTCGGGCTCGGCCCCGCCGCCCCAGTGGCACGGCTCGGCTTCGATGCCGCAGTCGCGCCAGCAGATCGCCGCCGCCCCGGCCTCTGGCGGCCGTACCGAGCCCGGAAGCCCCACCGCGGGCGCCGAGGCGGGTGGTGGCAGCAGCGGCAGTGGCAAGCGAAACAGCGGCGTGCGGCTGGCGCTAAGGAAAAAGGCCAAGGAGAAGAAGGAAAAGGAGAAAGAGAAGGAAAAGAGCAAGCCCGCCAAGTCGACCAAGAACGGCAAGTCGAAGAGCAACAAGGGCCTGAACAAGAGCGGCGACAGCCAAGAGTCCAATAGCAAGAGGGACTCTTCGCCATCATCGTCGTCATCGTTGAAGAAGAGCAAGTGGGCCAGTGCGACCGGACGCGGCGAGAGCGACGCGACCAAGCCGGTCGGGCGGCGGAGGGAGGACATGCGCATGCTGGGCCAGCGCCAGACCCTGATGAAGCTCTCCCATCGCATGGCCTCCATGTCCACCATCCAGCTGCCCGTCGAAGAGTTGGTGGTCGCCGACAGCAGCGTGCCGCCCCACATGCTTCAGGGCGAGACCAGGTCGACGCCCAACATTCTGACGCCGAGCTCCGCTCAGGGCGTCGCCGTCGGGGACATCGGCCAAGACAGCGTCCAGGACCTGTCGGCGACGTCGTCACACACGCTCATCCGACAGATGATGACTCCGCCGTCGCCGTCCACGGGCACGGAAGCCTACGGCCTGAACCTCGCCACGGCCAGCTCGGCTACCACGGATTCCAGCCAACGCGACGTACGCTCACACACACGCCCACACACCCACACACGCGCGTGGCTGAGCGATGCAATCACCATCGGGGAATTTTTGTTTCATTTGTTTGTTTATTCTTGTTTTGTTTTGTTTGTTTTCTTTGCGGGCCGGGCACACAGTCTTGGCTTACCCTGGCGCATCACCGGCACGACGAGTTGCAGAAGGCCCTCACGGAGCTGCTCACGGAGGTCGGCCTGCTGCGCTACCGGGACAACGTCCTCCGCGCCCATGTACGGCCCTCTCCCCTCTTCCTTCCGATCTGCTCGGCGTCGAGAAATGACTCGCTGAGCCGTCGACGTGTGTGCGTGTGTGTGGAACCGCAGGACCTGCGCCTGGCGGACCTGCCGCTGCTCAAAGAGTGGGACCTCGACCGCCTGGGCATCACGGTCATGGGCCACAAGAAGCGCCTCCTTAAGGCCTTCCAGCGCTCCCTCCACCAAGGCCTCGCCGGTGCGTCGACGGTGAATGTTATATTTATTTATTGTTTTTTTTTCTTAAACTTTAGACAGACCTCTTTATTTTATTTTATTTTATTTTATTTT
>NAVB01001228.1:0-15630 GCA_002179805.1 Acanthamoeba lenticulata | reverse complement strand
GTCCATGCTGATCAGCTCGTTGTCGTACAGCTTCGTGTTGGGCTCGCGCGCGATCATCTCGTGCACGGTACCGTGGGTGCCCTCGTAGTAGAAGAGGATGGATAGGGCAAAGGCGCCCATCAGCAGGCCACGGGCAACGGCGGCGCTCAACGTATCGTTGTAGCCGCGGTAATTGGCCCACCTGATGAAGACGTAGAGGGCGAGAGAAAGGAGGCCCCACAAAACGGTGACGACAATACTGTGCACGAAGCCGCCCAGGATGAGAAAGGTAAAGCCCATGAGCTGCATCACAGCCAGCATGAAGATGACGCGGCGATCGGGAAATCGCTCGGCATAGCAGCTCTTGCGATTGCGCTTTCCCGAAGCAGCGCCATTAGATGCAGCGGCCACAGTGCTTTCCGCCGATGGTTGGTGTTCCATGCCGTCAAGATTTATGTCTTCGACCGATAGAACCTCATCGAAACTCGCCGTGTGCAAGCCATCCATATTGCAGGAATCAATCGAGTTGACCTCGATTTCCTTTACAATTGGAGGAAATGATTTCGTCCACCTGGGAATGCGGGCGGCGTGGAGGCGATGGCGCGAGGCGCGACAATGAGCTTCTTCGCATCCAAGAACTCCCGCGCTTCTGCTCGGGTCTTTTCGTTGAGCCCGCACCTCCTGGATTGGCGGGAAAAATCTCCATAAATTGTGCGATGGGCTCGTTGATCTTTTTCAACCGACAAGAAACGCCGACACCTTTCGCTTCACTTCTCGCCTCGCCAGAGCTTCATCAAACCGTCGTCAGCAAAGGAGGCGATGAGGTTCTTGTGCGGGTGGTGCGCCAGGCCAATGACCTCCTTCTCGTGCAAATTCTGCAGGTCCACGGACGTCTACGAGTTAGAGGCGCCTCTACAACAAGCGGCGAATGTAAAAGAGTACCATGAGGGTGTAGTCGAGGTTGCCCGAGTTGGCGTTGAAGCAGTAGAGGTGCCGGTCCTCGCCCACCGCGTAGATGAACCCGCCCTTCCGGGCGGTGATGCACTTGAGGAAGATCACGTCCTTCTTCCCCGAGAAGTAGGACTTGACCACCTTGCCCTGCACGTTGTTGGCCACATGAGCCGCTCGAACGACGACGACGAAGATGATGAAGAAGACAAGGACGAACCTTGAGATCTATGAGGTGGGCGGTGTTGGACTTGCTGCCCACGAGGATGTAGTCCGGGTTGAGCGGCGACAGGACCACCGAGTGGATGGAGCTGAGCTCCGTGATGTGTCGCCCGGACCCGCTGGGCGAGAAGAAGCGGAGGCAGTCCGTCGTCTTGGCGTCCCACACCCGCACCGTGCCGTCGCTGCTCCCCGAGATCACCTGTGCGCGCGCGTGTCAACATGCGCATGGGCGCAAAAGCGACGATTCGACCGTTGATTTGATGGGCGAGGGCCGTACGTAGTTCTCGTCCTCTGAGTAGATGGCGGCGTTGACGTAGGACGTGTGGCCGCGGAAGATCTTCAGCGTCTTGCCCGACTTCAGGCCGTGGATCCTGTCGTCCACCACGCGTAAGCCCACAAGCGAGGGCGAGGGCAAGGTGGGGCACGCACCGGACGGTGTGGTCAAAGGAGCCGGAGAGGATGTGCGACGAGTCGTCGGCAAAGCAGACACAGGTGACGCCCTCGACGTGCGCCTTCTCAAACTTGCGCAGGCACTTGCCCGTCATCATGCGCCACACCTGTTGGTAGCGTACATGCGCTCGGTCGTGTCAGTCAATTGATTGCCAGCGCAGGACGACAATGACGATGATGACGCTGTGACGGACCTTGATCTGACCATCCTGGCTGCCGGAGGCGAGGAGCTCGCTGTCCTTGTTGAAGCTGAGGCAGAAGACGGACTCGGCGTGCATCATGAACTTGTCCTCGGCCTGGTACTGGAGGTCCTTGCGGAGCTTGCCGGTGACCCAGTCCCACACCTCGATGAAGCCGTCGACGCTGCCGGTGACCAGCGACTGGCCGTCGAGCGAAAACGCCGCCGCCTCGGCGTGCGACTTGCCGCCAAACTTGATGGTCTTGTCCAGCTGCGTCGGGAAGGTCTCTTCCTCCTCTTGCTGGACAGCCGTCGTCCCTCGGAACAGATCCAGCTCCGTCCCTGGCGGCAGCAGACCTACGCTCACATGTTTAATATTAATAATAATTAAAAAACAGGTATTTGAAATATACTTCATTTAAATAAATCATAAATAAAAGATGGACGGTGTACCTTGAATCTGCTGGTATTTGAGGGCCTGGTTGATGAGTGCCATGAGGCGCGATGGCGGCACCACCTGGACCTCGACCGCCAGGGCTGGCATAGAAGACGCACAACCATACAACCGCACGACACGCGCGCTGGTCAGTCGAGTGCCCGGACAAGGACGATTGTGCAAGGCAGCAATAGCAGCAGAAGCAGACCTTTGGCGATGGCGGCGCGTCGCTTCTCTCGGTTGGAGCCCTCCGCGTAGGCGTCGCGGTGATCGAAGAAGGGCTTGTTGATAAGCCGCTGCAGCCGGAGGTAGCGTTCGGGGTCCTGGCTGCGGAGAAGGACCATGGGGGCCGTGTCGCGCAGCATGGCTCGCGCCGTCTCGCTCTCCTTCAGCTCGATCATCTCGATCACGATCTGCGAGTATGTGCGTGTGTGCGTTTGTGGGCCAGCATATAGGCGTGGTCAGCCAGTTGGCGCAACGGGACGGGGACAAGGGACGGCGGCACCTGCTCGTAAAGGTCGATGACGAGGGACTGGGGCAGGGAAAAGGTGCCCACGGTGCGCAGCACGGCGTCCCACCGGCCGTGCGTGACATCCGACGTGAAGCTGTCGATGTTTTCGACTGTGTTGAGTGATATTTGTGCCTCCTCCTGTACGTAAGATGGCGTAGATGGGTAAGTGCCAGTGATTATGCGTCGGGAGGGGGCAGAGAGTGAAGACCTGGAGTGTGTGCATTGTGTTGAAGAGGGAGCTCTCCTTAAGGAACTGCAGAACGAGCCGAATAACACTAGAACAAAGAAGTCAGCATACTGCATGAACAGAAATGCATAATCGCGTGCAATTTTTCAGAAAAGATTATGCGATGGTGCTCGATGTTAACTATTTATGGGAAGGAAGGGTGGAGGGCAGGCACAATCGTACTCTCCAGAGTCGACGCGCACGCTCATCTTCGCAACAAGCAAGCAGCGGCCGTGTTGCAGCAAGGGTTTGCACACAAAGCGAAAAAGAAAAGAAAACGTTTTGTATTTGTGTCGACCCTGCCCCGAACGTCACTGGTCCTCTTCTTCAGGCTCAGCAGGGCTCTGGTTTTTCTGGAAGGCCAAGTCGATCTCGTGCATGCTGCTCGCCACCCGCTTGGTTGTTTCCGCGAGTTTCGTCTTGGTCTTGCCCAACTGTTTGGTGCAGGTGAGCAGCTGGTCCAAGGCTGAGAGAGTAGACAAAAGCTGTGCGCACCTTCTCGTTCTCGGTCTTGATGTAGAGCGTGTAGGGAGACACCGAGTTCTGGATCTTGCGCATGCTGTCGGCCAGCTCCTGCATTGGCGTCCAAGCGCGACCATTGAGTCAACTGGTGCGGCTCTCACCCGCCTCACACGGGCGCTACATACGCGGTCAAAGTGTCCCCGAATGACGTCCTTCATGCTGGTACGCAGCTTTGTGATCTTCTCGTTGAAGGCCCGCTTGACCTGAGCGCGCTTGTAGGGGAGCACGCACAGGCCGGTCAACGCGAGCGCACCAGCGCCCAGCACACCCTGCGCGTGGGGCGCTTATCATATTAATCATCAAGTTGACTCGACTCCATGATGAAGACGACGATGGTGATGATGATGGCACGACGTACGGTGACGTCGAGGAGCGAAGCGACCACGAGCGTGCCCACACCGACAGCCGTCATCTCGATCGCGGCCGTGGAGTAGATCGCCGTTTGGACCTCGGTGGCGAGCTGGCGCGCCTCCTCGGACTTATCGTAGGAGGAGATCACGCCGCGCACCTCCTGGCCCATCGTCTCGAGCAGCTTGGTCCGGTTGTATTCGAACTCGGACTCCACCTTCCCGATCAAGCCCTCGCTCTGGAAGGTGGACCAGGGGAAAGTGTCAGACACGAGGGTGCAAGTGCTGAGAAGGGGCGGGAGCTGGCGGGCCCGACCTGGGCGTGAAGGGCGGCGCGGTCGAGCGCGTAGTCGACCATCCGGCGCCACTGCTTGCTGTTCTTCTCCACCGTCCAGTCGATCAGATCGCTCACATTCCTGCACACACACATTCTTTAGATTCACTCAAGGCCCAGTCGTGCTATCCATCAATGCCGTGCCGTTCGATCTGGAGGGCGGTCTCCGCGACGACGGTCCGCTCGAACTCGCCGCGCAGCTTCTCGGACCGGAGCAACTGCGTGAACTGCGCGCCAGACCCGAGGAGAGTGAGCTCTCCCGCTCGCGCTCCCCGGAAAAATCCCACCACCACATGGAGGCGCACGTTGAGGAGCGAGAGCTGTTGGTCGAAGAAGGCGTCGCCGCGGTCGGCGAGCTCGAGCAGCACATTGTCGATGCGGCTCTGCTGGAACTCGTAGTCCCGCTTCATGTCCTTCTGGTACTCGTCGAGCTGCTCCTCGATGTGCTGGATGCTGGCGATGTCCTTGGCCAGCACCTGCAGTCGCCCCTCGTTGACCTCTGCGCGTGTGTGCGTGCGCGACCGCCGACCCCGACGTCAAACTCACGCGCGCAAGACCACATGGGAAGGGGGTAGGAGGACCGCACCCTTGTACTTGCCGAGCAGGTTGAGGGCCACGCCGAGCGGGGTCTTGAGCTTGAGCTTGGCGCGCTGGCCGGCGTCGAGAGACTGGAGGATGTAGGTCTCGAGCTCGGCCCACCTCGACTTGTCCCAGAGCGCCGCCGCCTCGGCCTTGTCCTGCAAACATGACGTTCGCCCGCGCGCGCCGTTCAGCATCACTTCAGTCATCACTCTGCGTGCGTGGGACAGCGGCGCGGCGGACCTGGGTCGAGGCGTCGGGCTTGGCCAGGAGCTGCTTGGCCTTGAGGGCCTGCCGCGCCGACACCGGGAAAATCCTGCACGCCGACGCCCGCATGTTGGCCGTCGACAAAAATGAGGAGGGCGGGGAGGGCGGCGGCACTTGGGGTGGATGCCGAGGAGCTGGCTCATGCCCTTGCTCACGAAGCTGCGCAGTTCCTCGAGCTGCGCCTCGTCCTCGAGGAGGTCGACCTTCTGGAGCACGACCACCACCTTCTTCTTCCACGTGCGGATGCGCTCAAGGAACTGGTGCTCGCTCTCGCTCAGCGCGCGGTCCGAGCTGGTCACGAACAAGATCTGCCCGCACGCGCCGACCCTTCGTCAGCGCCGCTCCCAGATGATCGTCCCGGCACGGCACGGCCGTCAAGGCGGTGGTGTACCATGTCGCTGCGCGGGACAAAGTGCTCCGTGATCTGCTGGTGGTACTTGAGGATGGCGTTGGTGCCTGGCGTGTCGACCAGGTTCAGGTCCTGTGTCCCAAGCCGTTGTAAGAAAATAAAATAAACCCAAAAAATATAAACAAAAACAAATCAAAAATGAAAAATGAAAAACATAACAAAAATGCAGGCTCCCAGACTTGGGCCGTAAGCGGAGGCGTGCGTGCCTTAAGCCAGTCGACGGGCAGGTAAATGACCTCCCGGTCGGGTTCCTCGGTGGGCAGGACCGTCGACGCCGTCTCGCCGTAGCGGATCGACGTGATCTTGCTCGTCGTCGGCACGACTGTCATAAAGTGCGCGCGCAAATGTGAGGATGAACAAGAGGAAGAAGAAGAACGAGAACAACAAGGACTGGGATTGGGAATGCACCTCCTTCCTTGAGGTACTTCTTGCCGAGCATGGCGTTGAGGAAGGCCGACTTGCCGGCGTTGAACTCGCCCACGACCACTAGCAGGAACAGCTCGTCCAGCTGCTCCCGCGTGTGCTTCAGCAGCTCGACGTCCTCCTGCGCGGCCCCGATCTGCGTCGACGATGGCCCCAACGTTTAGACAACCGTCGTGGCAAACGAGCGGCTCGTGCACCTTCTTGAGAAAGGCCGCGACGTCGTCGAGGAGAAGGATCTCCTGCTGCAGCATTTTCTGCTGGTCCTCGTTGAGCACTCGGCGCAGCCCCTCGTCAAGCGCCTGCATGAGTGCAAGATCAGGTCACTCAATAAAAACAAAATAAAAATAAATGAATAAATATTTAAACAAATCATATTGAAACAAAGAAGGGTGAGGGAAGTACGGGTGCGGAAGCACGGCTCAAGGTGTCTGTGGCGTAGTGGCGCCTGCAGGCCGCAAATGTGGGGGAAAGATGAAGATGATTGAGGGCCAGAGGCGAGGAGCTGATGGTGCGCCGCCAGGCCGAGGCTGAGGTCGAGGCGCAGGAGCGTGCCAGCGCAGAGTGAGGCAGCACGGGGTAGCGCGAGGCGCCCGCAAGACGACCAAGCGTGGGCTCCATCGTGCTGTGCGACGAGAGAGGCCTCGACGAAGCTGCCACCAGTCGGCCTCGGTTGGCCGCCCACAGACATGTGGAAGTGCCTCTCTGCGCGAGCGACGCAGCTGTTCTCCTCATGCTCAACTCTTTTCAGAATCAACAGACAATACAGCCCAAACGCGAAAGCAGTGAAACCAAAAAAAAAAATCATTATAAAAAAAATAAATAGAATTCTTGTTATTTACAGGCCACCCGATCAACAAAAGAGGAACGACAGCGGGAGGCCACAGAAGACGGAGACCGAGGGCGGCAGGCACGTTCGGTTCCTCTCGCGCAGGATTTGAAGAAGCTCGTCGCACTCGGCCTGCCACAGGACCAGCTCCTCCACTCGCACGCCCCTGCCATCCACCAGATCCCATCAGATTAGTGACGCTTCACACGCATGGGAGATAGGGGCAAGTCAAGACGACGCACGTCTTGTTGTCGTCGTCCTTGGACGTCGGCGCTTCCGCCGACGAGCTGCATTCCACGTAGCGCAACTTGACGACCGGCGCCAGCCCGCAGACTGAGTCGTCTGGCCGCTGGAGGAGGGGCAGGTTGCTGGCCAGAGACGACCGCCAGTTGGTCAAGATGACGCTCAGCACGGGCTTGTCCTGCTCTCGAGAAGGAGGAAGGAGGTCAGAAACCGGTTCAATCCAGAGCTCTACAACGACGACGGTCTTCAACGCACCGACTCGAACGCGATGACTGAGAAGCGGTAGACCGTGTGGATGGCCGAGCTGGCCAGCAGGTGCTTCGCTACGAAGCGCTCCAACGTGTCCGCCCTGGACTCATCGCCGTCAGCACCATCATCGAAAAGAATGCAAAGAATTTCACGTTTTGCCGCCAAAAAGAAATGCACCGAAAATAGTCCCTTGAAGGGAGCAGCGGCTGGTTGGCGAGGCGGTAGGTGAACAGGCGCAGGCTGACGTGCTCCTGCTCCACGACCGGGATCTCTCGGACGCCCATGGGTGTGCAGCAGGCCGGGCAACGGATGGGCGTCCATCCGACCTCGCTTCCCGCTGAGACCAGGCCCTGGGCGCAGAAGCATCGCGTCCCACACAGAAGAGTGTGTGTGGTGTTGTCAGCCGTCTGCCTTCGTTCCGAGGCTTCGTTGAGACGCACCTCGAGGGGCTTGCTGTCCTGCGGCGGCGGCAGCAGCGCGTGCTTGACCTGCGAGGAGTGGAGCATGAGGAACGTGTCCGAGACGAAGCACACCGACGGCGCAGCCTTGATCTCGTCTGGATGGGGCGCAAACAAGACACGACCAAAGGGAGAGAGAGACACGGTGAGACTCGCTCGTTTCGTTCTTCTTCGTCGTCGTTCGCGGCGAGCGGACGGGAGTACCGGTGGGGAACTGCCGGAAGGCGCAGCAGTTGCCGCAGGTCCAAAAGTCCGCCAGCTCCAGCCAGTAGGTCGACGGCAGCGAGAAGACCTGATGGCGACGATGGTGTAGGGGACGAGACGTAAGGCGCAAGCAAGCAAGGAGGCAGTCGACAAATAAAACAAATGCTGTTTTCGTGGCTCAAACGCACCTTCCTGATGAGCGTTTCGGCCCCGCCAGCGCCGGGCTTGGCGCTGCTGTCGGCGGGCTCCACGAGAAGAGACTCACCGCAGGCCCGGCAGTGCAGCTGCGCGAGATCGGCCGTGGAGGGCAGCTTCTGGGCCTCCAGCAAGTGGCTGTCGTTGTGGAGCGAAGTGGCGGGCGACGGGCGCAGGGGCAGCTTGACCAGCGCGTGGTCGGCCAGGATCTGCACCGTGGCCTTGGCCCCGTCGACGTCTGCGCCGCCCAGCGGGACCTTGAGCTGCGACGCCCTGCATCGGAAGGAACACGTGAGCGCGCGCTGGCCGCCAGGTGCATGGATGCGTTCAGAGGGGCGTACCCTTGGCTGTCGCGGTACCACACGTGCAAGCCGGCCTCGCGCACGCACACGCGCACGTCGGCGCACTCGGCCTCCGAAGCGCCCTGCGGCCGCCCGAGGTCGCACGAGTCAGTCCCGCCAATGCGTGCGTGTACGGCGTGGAGGTTCGCGCCTACCGGACGAAAGACCATGACGGACACGCTTTGGAGGTTTTGCGACAGCTCCACCACGTAGGCCAGGCCCGCCGTGTCAGCGCCCTCGGCCTCGGTCAGACCGTCGCTGTTGTCGTCCTTCTCCGTGCTCAGCTCCGCACCAACGCCATCATCCGCTTGCTTGGGCGCCGACGGAGGTTGGCTCGCTGCCGCTGCGTCGGCGCCCGCCAGTGCGCTGGAAGATTTCTGGCAGTGGACGCGGTGCCCCGCGCGCCAGTCAGCCGCCTGGCAGGCGCGCGAGCAGTATTTGACCGCGCGACAGCGACCACAGAGCATAAGCTTGGCAGGCGCAGCGGAGCATTGAGCGTATGCGCAATGAGGTTCTTCTTTTTGGCAAGATCTCGGCCGAGATGAAGATGTGGCAGAAGAAGAAGTGGCAGTTGCAGAATGCGAGGTGAGGGGAATGCGATAAGAGATCTTTTGCCCAAAGGGTGCCTCAGCGGCGAGACGATAGCCCGCAAGAAGGGAAGAATTGGGGGTTGCCGGTGGGGCAGTGTCTTGCGATTCAGCACAGCCCTCGAAAGTGGACGTCAAGCCGCATGGATAAGCGTCGCCACAAGTCTTCTCCCGCCCGGGAGACGAATCCATTGGGCTGGAAGTGATCATGTGCTTTTTTCACATTTCTTTGATTTTCTTGCTTTTTTTTGCTATTTATGCGAAAATTCTGTCTCTGCCGAGCTTCATGAAGTCGAGACGATCACCAAGTTTTGAAGGACTTGACAGCGATGGTGCCCTCCCCAAGTGTCTCACAAGCTCACGCGCTTCTCTTGAAGCTGGCCCTTGCCTTGATCAAAAGGCCTGTGAACAAGCAAAACGCCAAAGCGCACAGCCTCATCTTCCGATACTCATGCAGCGATCGCAGGTCCTAATTGGTCTTTGCTTAAGAGAGGAGGTAAGGAAGTGAGGGCTCCCCACAACACCCAGGCGCTCGTCAGCGCATGCTGTGAGGAGGGCTCACCACCGACACTGCGGGCTACACCTGCGTACTTGCTGCGCAAGTCCTCACGGGGCTAGAGAATCGTGGTCCCTGGGGACCCCAGGGTGGCCATCCCCACGATCGGTTCTAGGGCCGGATAACAATAACAGCAAGCAGGGCTGGCAGCATGAATGATAAGGGCGGCCCCAACACCTTTTAAATGAAGCGTCGTGTCCTTTAGGTTATGGGACACACTTTCCATTTCTGCGCTCACATTTTTTCATCGTCATTTCCATTCTTGGATTTCTCGGCTTGTCGGATCGAGGCGAGATGAAGCGCACGTAGGAGAGAACACATGAGTTGCGCCTCGTCTAGTTTCACGGCTTTGCGGGCAGGTCTAGATGCCAATGCGCCTCAACCACCCATGAAGGAAGAGTGGACCGAGGAAGATGAACCAGCTCATGTTGGAATGGGCTTAACCGGGAAGTACGCTCCGAAAGACGCTGAGCACGGAGCCGATTTTGTCGTAGGAGGGCCCAGGTTGCTCTCCGTCCATTGTTGAAGCACCTGCAACAGGGGCCCTCTTGGGAAACAACATGCCCGCGCCAACAAGGAATACGTTTTGGATATACACTTGTAGTGCTTGGTACTCTATCCATAAATGAACAAGGGAGGGGGCCTTCACGGCGACAGAGAAGACACGGCGGGGTGGGCCGTGTTGAGGCGGTAGAACAGGGTGAGGTCGCCCTGTCCGTCCCAGAACTGCGTCGCGATCGCGTCGACGGTGAGCTCCCGGCTAAGCTCTACATGATGCTTTTGGCGTCCTGCAGCCACCGACGGCGAAGTTGCGCCGTCCGTCTCCATCATTGTAGGGTCAGAAGCCTTGGCCTCCCCTTGCTCTTCCTTTTGCTTCTTCTTTTGCTCTTCTCCTTCAAGCAGCGGTCGCGCCTCCGTGCCTTCGAGGGCCACGCTGGGCCCGGCCTTGGTGGGCACTATGCTGACGACAAAGAGCGCCGATGTCGACGGCTGGTCACCAGACGAGGATGATGAAGGTGGAACGACAAAGTCCAATGTCGAGGGCGTGTAGTCACGCGCCAGCAGCCGCGGGAACTTGGACGCTAGGAAGGCTCCGATCTGCTCGACCGTCACTCGTCGCGACGTCCGCAGAAACGGCCGCTGCAGCGTCAGGTTGTTGGCCGCCGCTGATGGGTCAGATGATGACGACGATGTCGTCGTGGAGGCAACCTCGCCGGCGGCGCTGTTGCTCGAAGCCGGGGTCGAGAGGCGCTCGTCATCGGGGTGTGGCAGCAGTAGGAAGCTGATGAGGGTGTCAGCCTGGCTCAGGAACGACGCCACTGCGGGAGACGACGATGATGAGGAGGAAGACGACGAGGACGAGACGGGCGGCTGCGGGCGACGGTGGGGGATGTGGTAGTGGGCCAGCGGGATGCCCGACGCGTCGAGCTCCATGCTCGTGGGCTCCTCCGGCTCGGCCTCGCCGCTGGGCCGCCTGAAGGCAGAGAGGGATTAGAAAGATGGAGTAGAGAAAAGAAAAAAAGATGAAGGAGCACGTACGGATCAATCTGATGTTTGGACCGCTTCTTATGATTGTCTCCACGAGTGGTCGAGGAGGAGGAGGAGGATGAAGAAGGAGCGGGCGGACTGGACTTGCGCTTGCGGGCAGATGACGAAGAGGATGAAGACGAAGAAGAGGCGGGCGCGCTACTCGAAGAGCTGGCGGGCGACTCCATGGCCTCGAGCTGCTCCTTGTCTCGCTTGGCGCGGGGACCACGGGAGGCAGCCATCTGGCGCATGAGACCCTTCTCCACGCTCTCGGTGAGCGACTTGCGGTTCAACTTCTTGTTGATGTCGGCGATGAACTCTTGCTCCTGTGCCTCGTACTCGTCGAGGTTGGGGTAAACGGTGGCGATGAGAGCGTCAAAGTTGGGGTCAGGCCGAAGATGACGCCGCGAGGAGCAGTGGACGCGGCAGGTGGGACACTCCTTCTTGCCCCAACGTAGGCACTTGGATATGCATTCGTCGCAGAAGCGGTGGAGGCACTCCATCACCGTCATCGTCTGTCGCATGATCCCCAGGCAGATAGGGCACGTCAGCTCCACGTTGAGCAGCCGCACTTGAAGCGTAGTGGTGTGGTTGGGATCTTCGTAAGGCGCTATGGGCTCGCGATAGGTTTCATACAGAGTCAATCCCTCTACGCACTCCTCTTCGTCGGCATGGTCACCACCTCCTCGCCGCATCTTACGCATTACTTGCTCCTTGGACATAGTGGGTGTCTTCTTGTTGACCAGTTTACTTAACTCGCGCGAAATGCCCAGTGAGCCGCGCCCTCCGGCCGACGCATTGGCCGCCGTGCGTTCCAATTCCTGCAACAGCGCCGACGATGCCGACGCTCGCTGGCCGCGTACTCGCGAGCTTGGGGGCAGAAAAGTTCCCTCCATTTTGTTCTTCTTATGGCGCTATCCGGGGGCTTCAGATGCGTAACCGCAAACGCGTTGATTGATTGAGGACAACCTTGTTGTGGAAAATAAAGGAAAAACTAAGCGTCCGGATTATTTATTCATTTCTCCCGCGCGACGAGGCGTGTCGCGCACCCCAACTCCTTTAGTTGCCAGATGCATGGTACGAGCCACACCGCGCGGGGCCGACGAGGGCGTCTGTTCGTCCTCTTCGGCTTCATGGTCCTCGTGGTGGTGGGCTTCGGTTTTGTCCTAAACGCTCGCCACGCGTCGCGTTTCTCGCCTGGGCCCGAGATCCCCGTCTATGAAGGCGACGACGTGCGTGAGGGCCTCATAGACGATGTAGTGGAGGACGATGAACGTGCCATCGAAGAAGAGGAAGAAGAGGAAGAAGATGACGAGCCCGAGCTCCCTGACATGCCACAAGAGGTCAAAGTCAAGCCGTCGCCGCAGCCTCGCGTGGTTGACCACAGAAGCCACAACCACGCGCCAGGGTGGGACAAGGCACCCAGCACGACCATCGGCTTCTTGGAGCGCTATGTGGAGGGCGTTGGAGGCGGCGCCGAGTGCGAGGACGACTATGGCATGAACTACATCCGTCGCTGGCAGAGCTACGGCAAGGCCTTCTGCGTCCCATCTTCTGCGGATCTCGACGCCCCGTTGCCACCGCTGACCACAACGTGGCAATCATCATCTTCCGCTACCGATTTTCGGCTCGACACGCGGATTCGGTGCCACTCGCTGGTCCCCTCTCATCAGACGCCTGAGCCTCAAACCATTTGCCTTGCCGAGAACGTGGCCGTGGACTTTGCACGCATTAGTGTGAAGATGTGCGTCGGCAACGGTTGCCACAACGACTTTTACGATGGGGAGAAGACCGTCTTCTTCCAGCCAGGCATCGTTCGTGGCCGCTGCCTCCCCGTTCCTTCGGCCCAAGGCGACTGGAACACGCACACGCTCGTCAAGACCGTTGGCAACTGGCTCGTCCGTGGGTGGGAGAACCTTAACGACAAGCCCAACGTGGTACGTGACGACCTCGAGACTGTCGCCCCCCCGCAGCAACCACAAAGGTGCTACTTGAAGGTGAAAGACAAAGGGTCTCACCATTAGCGCAGGCCAAAGAGCTCGAGACGCGTGTCTGCACAAAGGAGAACACGGTGGATCACTTCGTCTACTTTGTCTCGCGCTACGACGTACCCGCCTCCTTCTTTTTCTTCTTCTTCTTCTTTTTTCAAGCCTAAAGCGTGGTATGGCCAACGACGATGAACCATGGTGTATGCTCGAGCAGACGACGAACCTGTACCACGCGTCGGAGGACTGGATTCATGCGTTCCAGGCTTTCTCGGTGCTCGAAGTCCCGCTCGAACGGTCGCAAGTGGTCATCGCCGACGGCCTTGTGTACGTTCATCATCCTCTCTTCCCCGCCGATCAATCAAGATTGAGCTCATACCGTCGTGAAACGTTCGTGGCGCGTGGGGGAGATGGGGCGTATGTCAGCCCGGGGCCGTTCCTGGACGTGTGGAAAGAGCTGTTCTCGCGGAACCACCCGGTCCTCCACCTGGCTGACCTCCAAAAGGCCGGCCAGACCACTTGCTACAACTACATGGTACGCGTCTCCGCTTTCATTTCTTACGTGTACCTCCTTCGCTTCGGTTTGATCTTGCACCGCAACTGATGCGGAGGAAATCGGCCGCTGAACAGGGCGTCAACGTGTTTGCGGCGATCTCGCCGCTGTGCAAGCGGCTGGGCATGACGACGCCGTGCTCCAACTCCACCCTTCTTCGCGGGTTCCGCGACTTTGCCCTGTCGGCATACAAGGTCAAGTACCTTCTCCCGCCGGTACGCGCCTCCTCTTCCTCGTTCGTCGTCCTTCTTCTTCTCTTTGATGATGACGATGACATGAAAGCTGATGATAACAATGTATTGCACGATGAGCAGAAGGACAAGCTCACGATCACCATCATCCAACGCAAGAACTACGCGCGAGCTTCGGCCGGTCCCGTGCAGCACATCAGCCGCCAGATCCAAAACCACGAGGAGCTGGTCAAGATGACGAAGGACCTTTTCCCCGAGGCCACCGTGCGCCTCCCCCCCCAATGCCTCGCTTGTGTCGTGCTCAAGTAGCTAATGAGGCGCACACGTACAACAGGTGCAATCGGTCGACTTTGCGTCGCTGACGTTCCGGGAGCAGCTCAAGCTGATCAGAACGACGGACATCCTGATGGGCGCGCATGGCGCGGCGCTCACTCACATGATGTTCCTCCCCACCACGTCAGCCGTCATCGAGTTTTGGATCGACGACCGGTTCGTGCTCCTTCCTTCTCTTCTTCCCTCTCTTTGTGTTGTGCCTGACGCGCGCTTGTCGGGCAATGGCAGATACGGCAACTACCACTACGTCAACATGGCCAAGTGGCTCGACTTGGCCATGTTCGTTGAACACCAGTCCAATCCGCTCAACCTCGACGACACACGAGCCCACTTGCTGGAGGCCAGCAAGAAAGTTGCCCTCGCCAAGGAGCAGCGACGCTACGATCATTAGTCGAGGTCGTGGTAGAGAGGAGAGAAGGATCAGCTCTTCCACCCACCGCTGTGGCGCGAGCACCAATGCGGTATCAGGAAACCTGTTTTTGACTTGTACGAAGTGCGCCGTAGTGTTGACCGGACAGCCAGCACAGAAGCTGTGGGACGTGTCGTCAGTGGTGGCCATGGACACCTGATCGCCTACCGTCGGCTTGAAATTTTGGGCTTTTTCCCTGTCAACTAGCTGCGCAATTCGTGCACATAAACAAGCATGATGCAAACCAAATCGAAGATATGACGCCACCAATGCTCACGATCAGCAGCTGGCTAGCTCGCCCTGACTTTCTTATTTTATTTATCTCCGCCTGCTGATGCGCATTGCGCTTCCTGCCTATCTGCGACGACAACACACGCATTGCTCATCATCAGCCGTCCTTAGTCTGCAGAAGCATTTCTCTTCTTTCGGCTGCCCACAACCTCATCCGACACCCTCCAGCTATTCTCTTGTAGTCCCAAAGTTTTTGCTTGCGCGACGTAGTGCGATGGACAGCGACGAGTCGAAGGAACAAGCGACCGTGAAGGCAAACACACGAGATGCCGACGTCGCCGGCGGGCGCACGGAGGAGCAGCTTGAGTCCTTCTACCGCCAAGTGCATCGCAAGCTGGCAGCGCACTACCCCGGCATCTGGCTTCTAGACAAAGGCAAAAAGGCAAAGCCGAAGGACGAGGAGCTCAGCGAGGCCGAGGAGCAGCAAGAGCTGGAAAAAGAGGAAGAGGAAATGGATCAAGTGGAAAAACTGGTAAAGCTCGAGAAAGAGGAACAAGTCGCAAAGGACGCACCAGAAGAAGCGGAGGAAGAACCAGCCTCTCCACCAAGGCGACGCAATCCTGACCGGGCCAAGCGAGCCAAGCTCGAGATCAAGCTCGAGGACGAGCAAGATGAAGCCAAGGCGTCTGGACTCGACCCCGCGAAGCTGGCCAGCGCCCTCGCTAAGGACACCAAGACCAACGTATGCGGAGGGCAGAAGACCGTCCTCGCCAGCCTCATCAGCACCGTGCTCTCACAGAACACCACCGACCGCAACTCGTCGGCCGCCTGGGCCAACCTCCAGCGCGCCTACAAAGGTGCACCTCCATCCTTGCTCAGGTGCCATCTCGTGCTACGCACGGCCTGACACG
>NAVB01001227.1:0-19175 GCA_002179805.1 Acanthamoeba lenticulata | reverse complement strand
GCCCAGCACCACGGCTAGCGTGTCCTCCGAGCTCCATCCACCGCTGCCTGTCGGGACATACACGCACCTGTGTCAGCACACGACATCGGCGACGTGACGATGCACGGCGGTCGCGTACTATGCTTTTGGGCAGTGATGGTGACTGTCTTTGTGGCAGCCACGTAGTAGGTGCCGTCGAACGCCATCAGTCTCACGGTGTGATCTCCTAAAGAACGAAAGCGACGGTGAGCAGAACGAACAAAGCGAAGAAGAGAACGAACGAAGGTAGGGTACCTGCAGAGGAAAAGTTATAGGAAGCGCTGGTCGAGATCTCTTCAGCGAGAGACGAGTCTCCAAAGGACCAGCCCAGTGTAACCGATGACGACGCGTTCGTGGTGGCGTTGAAGGACAACACTGTTCCAATCGGGAACGAGTTGCCGCTCGGCCAGTTCGCCTGAAGTCATCAGCCATTCCAACGCGTAAGCGTCAGAGTAGGCACTTGAGCAACGATCATCTTGAGGAGACGCACGATGACGACGCTGGGCGGGAAGGTCCCCGCGCCAGGGGCGACTCGCGAGAAGAGGAGCGTCGAGTTGTCGCTGACCACCGCAGCAGCACCAGGGCTGGCCGCCTGCTCCACAAAGATCACGCAGTTCGAGTCTGGGACAGCACAATGCAGTGGAAGCAGCGAGCAGGTGAGCGGCAGCTTCAAGCAAGCCGGCTAAAGAGGAAGAGGGAGGCCGCACCACCAGCGGCGCCACAGATGTAGATGTTCTGCTGGCGGCCCTCGCCGGCGTCCTGCCCGCCGGTGGTCTGGAAGGCGACGTCACGGTAGCGGAAACTGATGTCGCCGCTCTCGTTGAGCTCGGCCTGCCACGAGAGCAGTGCGTCGCTGTCGGTGGGCTTCATCTCCAGCCTATGCACCACATGCCACAACGTCGTCAGGTCCACCGTACGTGCAGGTGAAGCCCTTCAGCGATGGTCGTACCACGATACGACAAGCGTGCGCTTTGGCGAGGCGCCCGTCACGGCATAATACGCAGTGCCGTCTACATCACGGTCAGCCAAGGGGCCTAGTGGGTCGACGGGTGATGGGCGCACGAACCGTCAAAGGCGCCATTGAAGGGCGCCAGCGTGAAGTTGACCTTGGCCGCTGCAGGCTGAATTGTCTCGCCCGCGACGGTGCCAAACGTGAGCCGACCGGCCAAGTCGACCGCGAACGACCTGCGCGCGAGGAGGTAGCGTTCGACGGTCAATCCCGGGGCTCAGTCGCGCGCTCGAGAGCAGGGAAACCACGCACGTGAAGTTGGTGCAGCCAAAGAGCCACGAACCGCCGGTAAGGGCGATCGGGGCGGTGAAGCTGCCGTTGGACGGGAGGACGACAGCCTGGTGCCCCTCGGCCACCGGGTCCCTCCTGCGTTTGGCCGATCAGAAGCCTGTGTTAGTGTGACCGGCGCCGCCCTTGCGGGATCATAGATCACATGCGCACCACTCGGCCTGCGTGTTCGCCGTCAGCGTCGGCTGATGGTAGAGGGCGGCCGGAGGGCACGAGTCGCCGATGTTGAACGTTGCCGCAACGGCGGCTGTTGAGTTGCCTCCAAGCGCCGACGCATCCAGCGTCGCCTCAAGCGTGTAGCTTCCAGCAGCCTAGCCATCGGTTGTGTTTAGGTTTCTGGATACACGACCCCAAATGCAGATCACGGGAAAGACGAGTACGAGGCCAGTAATATCGAGAAACATGCATGTGAGATCCGCCGTGTGGGTCACCTGCCACCCGGCCGACAAGCCCTGTTGCGTGCGCCCGTCCAGCGCTGGCGGGTCAATAACAACAACAACGACGACGGCGCAACGGTGACGGCAGGCAAGCGAAAAGCGAGCACCTGGACGGGTCCGGACGGGGAGGGCGTCCGGCATGACGTGAAGACAGCGTTCGCGGGTGCGTCGCCACCGCCAGCGTAGCCCGACCAGACCTCCTGGTCATACAAACATAAGTCTACGACGTGGACACATCCAAAACGTCGTCAGCCATGCGTCCGCGGTGAGACTGAGGCCGGAGGCAGAGATAAATACCGCGCACGCCCGAGGCCTGGGTGGTGCTGGTGGCGTCCTTGACCGTCAGAGTAACGAGTCCGCTGATGCCGGTGGTTCCCGAACAGGCGTCGCTCGTCACGGCGTCCGCCGCGGCATCGTTGAGGGCCAGTTGGGCTGCTGCGTCGCCCGCATTACGCACGCGCAGCCCAAAGTGAAGCAGGCGCCGCTGGTTGACGTCGTCGTGGATCAGGCAACGTGGCACAAAGCACGAAGCTGCGCCGGAGTCGTCCAAGTTGGACGTCACCACAAAGCCGGTCTGAACTGACGACTGCAGGTAGGCCTGGTCGAGCTCGAGGCTTGGCCCGGCCGAAGCCACGACAATATACGTGCAGACTACTACGTGGAGAGAGGAGAGGCGAGGGAGCCGTGGCCCCGCACAGAGACAGTGAGGCCACCATGGGAAAGGGGTATAATGCGAAAGCGAAGGAAAGAGAGAAAGACAGAAGGGGAGGGAGTGGCCAGTAGTACCGACGATGCACACCCACCATAGTGGAAAAGAAAAGGAAGAAGGTCGAGCCATGGCTTAGACGTGCCGCAGTGATCGAAAGATTGATAATGAAAAACGAAAAGAAAAGAAAAACACTCGACGCGTGCCCAGATGTTATGCACCTCTTTCGATAGGACCTCGAGGAGATGCAACTCGAGGAGGGATAGTGAAGAAGGAAAGATTTGTTTGAGTAAAAGGTGCAAACACGCGCGGGTACTGGCGCAACTTGTCTGCCAATACAAACGTTGGGCCTGAAAGTCCGGGGTTGCTAAGGGACACCCGCTACGCGCTCGAGAAGAGGTACTCCACAGCTCGTTCGACGTTGTTCTCCTGTAATGCGGCCGCGATGGTCAGCCAGCTTCATGTATTAATAACGAAGCAGGAGGGCGGTAGCAAGTGGTGGAAACGTACGCAAACGGCAAGGGCCGCCTTGGCCTGGTCGGCGGAGAAGCCCATGTCCGTGAGCTGTGCTACAAGCGCAGCGTCCACGCCCCCCTCGCTCCCGCCCGCCTCTGATGGCTTGAAGTCATCTCCAGCCGAAAGCTGGAGTGTAAGGTGCTCCACTGCCGCGTCGAGGTTGCCCTGCATGCGTGGGTGAGGCTCGAGCAACAAAACTTGTCGAGAAGCCCTTTTGTAGGGGAAGTGTACGTCGGTCTCCTTGAGCGCGTCCTTGGCCCACTCCTCAGGGAAGCCCATGGCAGTGAGTTGCTCGATTTTCTTCTTCTCAGCCTCTTGCTTCAGCTTCTGCTCCAAGGCTGAGGGAGCAGCATGCAGTCAGAACAGCTTCTCCATGGATGCCAGCACGTTCTTCATGAATCAAGATTCATGGGTGAGGCGCACCCGCGGCCTCGGCCGACGGCTTGATCCGAAAGTCACCCGAGCCGAGGGAGCCATGCCACGTTCCGAAGATGCCGCCGGTCTGAGCGAGCAGGTAAACTCAACATTGGCCATAGAGCTAGAGGAGAGGGCTGGAGGCGGGCACGCACGTCACTCTCCCGGAAGCCAGACAGTTCCATGTTGCCACCACCTTGCAAGTCCGTGCGAGTAATTGTTGCCGAGTACGGGGCAGTGGGTCTGGACACGTGACGCCGCGTGGTGCAAGACGTGGCATCAGCCCCGGGCTCGCGTGGTACTACACGGGAAGGGAGGTGAGTACTTGTAGGTGCCCGACACGGAAAAGAAGCCGTTGACGTCCTGGCCCGTGCCACTGACCGCGCCACTGTTGAACTGCAAGTCGAGGGCCAAGTCATGGCGCTTGCCCTGCAGCATGTAGAACCCGTCCCACTTCCCTGACCTAAAGTGTTTCGCTGCCGGTCGCAAATCTTGCGTCAGCACAAACAACGGCGAAGAACCAGGTCGAAGAACCAGCAAAAGTGGCAGCCACGTACTCATGCTCTCGGCAAGCTTTGGGCCAAAGCGTCCTCCTCGCGTCTTGACAAAAAGCAGTGAAGGGCAGTTTTTGTATTGTTTTATTTCGTTTATATTTCCTTGTACTTTATTTTCTTTTGCTTTCCAGCCTTCTCTTCTTGCCTCTCATCCATCTGAGCCACGATGAACTTTTGTGGTGAATGGTACGGCTTCTTTGGTCGCTTTTGTTCAGTTCCTAGACCAATTGCCGTGCCGACATTTTATCAATTAATCTTAATCTTGCTCCCCCCCCCCAAACCTGGGCCACTCCGTGTCGATGCATCGTGCGCATTGGTTCGTCAACAGTGCCAACATGCTCTACCCTAAAGAGGACAAGGAAAGCAAAGTCCTCCTCTACGCGTGCCGCAACTGTGAGCATGTCGAGCAGGCAGAGCTCGTGAACAACGGTACCTCCTGGCGTATCTATCGAAACGAAATCACACAAAAGCCTGTGTAAGTGCCACAGCCTCACCCCTGGTCCTGCTGCCACGCTGCACGTTGTTGACCCCTTTTTTCTGCCTCCTTGAACAGTGGCGGTGCGCAGATCTTCCACGAGGTGATCACTGACCCCACGCTACCACGCACCAAGGCGTATGCCACCCCCTCCACACCTTCTTCTCTGCGAAGAGCAACAGAGTTCGGCACTCACGAAGGCTCTCGTCTTTGTGATGGCGCAGTGCGCTGTGCGAGAGCTGCGGAGGCAGGGAGGCCGTGTTCTTCCAGGCCAACAGCGGTAACAGCGAGCAAGTCTTCACGCTGTTCTTCGTGTGCTGCGGTTGCGGCAACAGCTGGACGGAGTAGGCCAGGCTGGAGCTGCCACTTCGCAACCCCATTCCGCCAATCAACCATCAAGCTCGGGACTGTGGGAGCGTGTAAACAAGTGGGCAAGAGGGAGGAAGAGACAAGGGCCACAGCAAAGCGTTTGTTTGTGTTGATCGATCGATGACGTTTATTTGACGGTTGGTGTTACGTTCTTCACGTCCGGGTGGGCGAGGTAAGGGAGATCTTGGCGTGGTCCTCTGTCGACGAGGTCTGCTTGTCGCCGCTGCCAATCATCTGCTTGACAAAGTCGAGCGTCGTCCTCTTGCCGGACTGCGAATCCCAGAACTCGCCCCACGTCGTGTCCACCTTGAGCAGGATCAGGTCAGCCGTGTCCTTGCCCTGCGGGAACCACGGGCGGTAGGACTCTGTTTGTGGTTGGTTTGAGACCTTGTCAGCAATTGGCTCAACGAAGGGCAAAGGGAGAGCGAGGTCACACCATTCCAGAGCTCCTCGATGCTGCCCTTGTCGTTGGAGATGTGGACGTTGCCAGAGAGCGAGACGTACTCACCATCTGATCACGGCAAAACGCGTCAGCTCTCGTCGCTGTGCTCACAAAAGTTAGGCACAGCAGGTGCACGTACTCTTCTGCATGGTGATGCACACACGAGGGTCACGGGTGAGCTCTTCGATCTTGGTGCTCTCCATGGTGGCCATGAACCACAGGTTCTGTTCGACGTCAGCGCGGGCGATCCGCATCGGCCGCCCACGAAGCTGTTCGCTGGCGTTCTGGGAGATAAGCATGGCTGTGTCGAAGTCCTTGACCAGGCGCACCAGGTGGGCCTTGGGGTCCTCAGTCACGTTGAGCTTGGTGCTGGCCATTGTGTTTGTGCTTGAGATATGTTTCGTTTAGTGGTTGGGTTTGAATTCAATGCAAGGTTTGAGGATCAGCTCTCTTATGTGGACTGCATAGCCTGGCCTGAGGTTGTGGAGGACGACGAATACCAGTTTGTCTTGTTGTCTAATTTCCCCCACCCTTTCGTTCTTTTGCCCCCAGTGATACGCCAACCAGAAAATTGCCTCTTGCGTATCATTTCTCTTTTCTTTTCTTACAAAGCAACGGAGAAAAGGGAAAAAATGGCGCAAGGGCAACAAATGCGATTTCAGATTTTCAAGGATTCATGTTACGTCCCCTC
The DNA here is from genome assembly GCA_002179805.1 of Acanthamoeba lenticulata. NCBI lineage: Eukaryota > Discosea > Longamoebia > Acanthamoebidae > Acanthamoeba > Acanthamoeba lenticulata. The sequence continues at coordinate 13,256 of NAVB01001227.1, read as the reverse complement.
CCAAGGGCCATGAGTGGCGTTGGACTATTACAGCGGGACTCGCGCTAGCCAAGAGAGCGGCAAACGGGGACGCTTCTCAATACCGGTAGACGTGGGGGAGGGCTTTCCCTCCTGGCCCACACCAGCTCCGGGCTCCTCCCGTCGACAACAAACAACATAGCAACAAAGAAAACACCACCTGGTCGCTGTTGTCGTTCGTTCGCAGTTCGTCATGGATGAAGGAGCTGCCCTGGTTATTGACAATGGAGGTGGCACCATCAAGGCTGGTACACACTAGCGTAGTTCGCATCGTTCTTGTAAAAGTACTTGTGCTGAGTTTGCTTTTCCCACTTTATGGAGGCGTTGCTGGGGAAGACGCGCCTTCTGTGCGTCTGCCCACGATAGTGGGTCACTACGTGAGAAAGCCTGATGAAGCAACTCCACCCATCGATGCCGGTAGGGTCTACTTTGGCGAAGAGGCATTCCAGCACCGCTTGACCCACCGAATGCGCATGCCTGTACCCCACACGCCTCTTCAAGGCCTTCACCCAGGGCGCTAACGCTGTTCCCCTTGTACCAGATCGAGCGCAAGATTGTGACTGACTTCGACAGCATGGACAAGCTGTGGCATCATCTCTTCTTCCATGAGCTCTGTATTGCTCCTGAAGAGTTCCCCGTGTTGCTGACCCACGCGAGTGATGCTCCCCGAATCAGCAAGGAGCAGATGATCCAGATCATGTTTGAGACCTACAATGTGCCAGCTCTCTACCTCGGTGACCAGGTACAACCCATCACTTCTTCTTCTTCTTCTTCCTTGACCACCATCACCACCAGTAGCCCACATCATCAGCATCATCAAGGTCTCACTTTCTCCTTTTTGACTTGTCCAGGCAGCTCTCGCACTTCATGCCGCAGGCCTCACGAGCGGCACAGTGGTCGACATTGGGGCAACAGGCTCGCTGATCACGCCCATCTATGAGGGTACGGCGCCATTGCCCTTTCCCATTACTGTTGAAAGCCATTTTCTCACCACCCATGAATGCACAGGTCATGCGCTGGCCCACCACGCACGCGATGCGTTGGTGACAGGACTGTGTGTAACAGACTATCTTATGAGAATCCTGATGGAGCGCGGCTACGGGTTCTACACCACCGCCGAGCGCAGGCTGGTCAATGGTCCGTCGAGTCAGGGGCTCAGCTGCTGCGGCCACTGTATCCTCACATAGCATGTGTCCCATTTCAGATATCAAGGAGCAGCTTGCATACTGCGCCAGCAACTTTGACGAAGAGTACCAAAAAGCAACAGCCCAGAATCACAGTGGATCTGGGTACTTGCCCGCTTCTCTCCAGAGAGACACCCCATGTGGCGATGGTGAGGGCTGACTGGTGGTATGGCATCAAGTGAGATTGATCTCAACCAGATCGAGGGCACCCAGCTGGCACGACTTCCACACGAGCTGCTGCTGCGCATCAACGATACTGTCCTCGCCAATACCTGCACCCGCACCTACCGTATGCCTGATGGTACCTCAATCTTGATCCCTCTTTCCATCTGAGCACCTTTGACAAGGGCCTTTGCTTGTGCAGACGGTGTCATCACACTCAACACTGAGCGGTTCCGCTGCGTGGAAAGCCTTTTCAGTCCGTGTATGATTGGTACGCGTGATGGACTGAGCTATTGGGCGGCCCAGGGTAAGTCTTGACCACACGGTCAACGGGAGGGTGCTATCAGGCTTCTCTGCAGCAGGGCTGGTCGATTGCACGTACAACGCTTTCATGCGTGTGCCTTGTGAGTTCCGGTGAAAACTGCCTCATGCGTCCTTCCTCTTGTCCTCGCACTGGTCTATGCTTAGCGCCAGCTGGCTCACCACGCGGTGTGCACAGAAAGGAGGTCTCGAGCCAGGTCGTGCTCAACGGTGGGTCGACGCTCTTCCCGGGCCTCGCCGATCGATTGAAGCGTGAACTTCTCAACCTCTTGCCCACTTGTATGTATCCCATCACTGCATGCTCTGTCTGCCTCTATTGCAGTTGCTTTGCCCTTTGTCCTCATAGGGCTGACACAGTGATTGTGCATGTGTTGGGCAGCTGCCGAGCTGAATGTGGTGGCGCCCGCGCACCGCAAGTTTGGGTCGTGGCTGGGCGGGTCGATGCTTGCTTCTGCACCTGACTTCCTCTCGAGGGCGCGCTCAAAAGACCTCTACGAGGAGCTTGGTGCGTTCATTGTGTTCACACCCCCCCTTTTCTCTCTTTGGCCAGACACTCACTCGTTGTCTCTGCCTAGGTCCATCCATCGAACGTTTATTTTACTGAATTTTTGGCAAATAAAAAAGGTATTAATTTGTTCCTTATTTTCCAAAGCTGGCCCTTAGGAGAAATGAGAGGAGAAGGAGCTGCCCTGGTCATTGATAATGGGGGTGGCACAATCAAGGCTGGTACACCACGCTGTTGAGTGTTGTGGTGCTTTTCTGGTGCTAAGTGCTCTGCGTTGGCAGGCATTGCTGGGGAAGACGCGCCTTCTGTGTGTCTGCCCACGATCGTGGGTCGCTTCCGACATAGGCACGTTGCAGCTGGACTGGCCGACTGCGTTAACATCACTTTTACGCGTGTGCCTCGTGAGTTCTGGTGAGAACTGCCTCATTCCTCTCCTCACTAGTCTGTGCCCTTGGCACTGACTTGGACTTTTCTGTTGCAGACATGAAGTCTCGGGCCAGGTCGTGCTCAATGGCGGGTCGACGCTGTTCCCAGGCCTCGCTGACCGACTGCAGCGCGAACTCCGCAGCCTCTTGCCCACTTGTACGCACCCCATCACCACGTGCCCTGTTCCACCGCCTGTTGCGCCCTTTGCCCTGGTGGTTGCTGACGGTCGCGCATGTGTTGGGCAGCTGCTGAGCTGAATGTGGTGGCGCCTGCGCACCGCAAGACTGGGACGTGGCTGGGCGGGTCGATGCTTGCTTCTGCGCCCGACTTCCTCTCGAGGGCGGTCAACAAGGGCACCTACGAGTGTGGTACGATCGCACGCGAGCATCTTACTCACAGAATCTGTTCCGTGGCCTCACTTGTTCTTTACTGCCTGCACGCAGGTGCGGCCGTTGTGGAGTGTATGTTTTACTGATCATTAATGGCTCCATTTTGTTTTTCTTTTTGGTTTTCAAAAGACTATAAAATATAAAATATAAATCGTCACAATCGCGAGATGAGGCGGTGGGAGGCCTCCGCTGTTGCTTGCAGCGTGAGCCACCGTTCACCGTCGCGTTACTTGCGCCATCTTCCGTCGCGCCAGTCCCTCCGCTGCCGCTGGCCGCTGGTGCCGCTGATTTACATTAGCGCTCCTTCATCTTCCGTCGTGTGTTGCCAGCCACGCCTGCAACACTTGGCGCAAGCGGGCTATGGACGGAAATCGACGGCACGAAAGGTGCCGATCGTCAGCACCGCGCAGGCGAAGGCGGCCGACGCGGAGCCCACAACGGAATCTGCCTCAAGTGCGGCTGCTGAACGCGTGGAGGAGGCGCCCGCCAGGAAGGAGTGGAAGTTCACCGGGTGGGTCTCCACCAAGCGCGACATCAAAGCGGCCGTGGACGAGTGCGTGCAGAACATCAAGCCCAAGTTCGGTGGCGTCAAGGTGCCACAACACCTTCATCTTCTGCGATGTTTGCTGTTCGTTTCCCGGTTGGTGCGCTGACCTGCACCATGGTGCACCACGGGTGCGTGCAGCCGGACGTGTGCTTCGTCTTCTCGTCACACCAAAGCGACGAGAAGCTGCGCCGCGTCCCCGCCCTCGTCAGAAACGCGCTCAAGCCCCACGCGCTGTTCGGCAGCTCCGCGTTCGGCGTGTTTGGCGCGGGAGGCCCCATGACCCAGGGCCAGGAGATCACCAACAAACAGGTGCCTCCCCGTTTTGCCCCTTCCTGCGCCCATCCTGTCCTCTCCCATCGTCGCCCTTGTGGCTTAGCTTGGCCTTGACGCTTGGCCGTCCCTCCGTCCCTGAGCAGGCGCTGAGCATCGTGGCGGCGACCATGCCCGACGTCGAGGTCTACCCGTTCCACGTCCGCACCCCGTCGCTGCCTTCTTTCCCTCCCGGTACGTTCAACCCTCTCGTGGGCCTCAACTCGCGTCGGGCCCGCGCTGATGACGGCCCCGGGCTGGGCCGCACACAGGGTTCGACTGGGTCTCGCACACGCTGCCCAAGCGCAGGACGAGCATCGAGCGACGACTCGGCGAGAACGGCCAACCCGCGAGCGCAGATGACGACGATGAGCTCTCGTCGGCGCTGTTTGTCATCACCGACGGCTTTGACTTTCGCGAGGACGAGCTGCTCCAGCGGCTCGACTTTGCTTTCCCGGCGTGCCCCAAGTTCGGCGGCCTGGCCTCGGCGCGCAACGTACGGCTCTTCATGAACGACCGCGCCTTTGCCAACGGGGCCGTGGGTCTTCTCCTCCACGGCAAGTTTCGCCTCGAGCAGATCAAGAGCGAAGCCTTCCGTCCCATCGGCCGGTAACAATTCCTTTTTTTTTCTATTTCTTTTGCATTTGCATTTATCAATTACTTTTTAATTTATTTTTATTTTCCTTATTTTTTTGCAGACCCTATCGGGTGTCAGAGGTGACGCCCTACAGCGAGAAGGAGTTCCAGGAGTACCTCAGCTCCGAGATCGACCCCGACAATGAGGAAGAAGATGAGGATCAGTACGATGACGACGACGATGATGACGACGATGACGATGACCTGGACGAGGACGACTTGGAGGACCTCTCGTCGGTCGTCTACTCGCTCGAAGACCGAAGCGTGAAAGACGTCGTGCGGGAACTCACCAGCGGCCTTTCGCCTCTCGGTGCGTGGCCCACGGTCCTCCCCTCAAGAGCCCTCTAACAGCACGGCACGCTCACCGAGACTCGGCCATCCCATGGGAGGTATAGACCAAGCGCGGTTCATGGCGGGCCAGTTCCTAGTGGGCGTCGACCCGCGCGCCCCGGCGGCAGGCGAGTCCCGGCCCCGGCCCCTCTCGCCTTCGTCGTGTGTGGCCCGCAACGTCAAAGAGATCGAGTTGGGTGTCACAGACGAAAGCAGCAGCGGAGACGCCGACAGTGCCATTTCCAGTGACGTAAACTCGGCCATTGCTGGTACTCGCCCCGTCCGAGCGGACCCTCTCTCTGGCTCCTTCCTGCTCAACACAACCGGGGGCCAGGCGGGTACTTGGCCCTGTACGAGAACGTGCCGCGCGGGCGGTACCTCCAGTTTTGCCTGAAGGACCGGAGCAAGGGCCTGGCCGACCTCCGTGCGCAGTTGGAGCGGCTCCGCCTGCCGCCGCGTCCGGCCGGCGCCGCGCTGGCCTCGACCGCCGCGCCGCCCGTGCCCTTCTGCCCGCTGGCCCTCGAGGGTAGCACACCCTCTCCCCCTTTGGCTCCCGCCACCCATGGCTCACCGCTCCGGGCCCACGCAGGGGCCGGCACGAGCGAGGTGGGCATGCTGGGCTTCGCGAGCATCGGCCGCAGCCTCTACGCCAAGAACTCGGCTGAGCAGATCGGTAGGACCCGACCTCTCCCTCTTGGTTCTTGTGACGGTGCTCAGCAGGACTGATGGGCACCGGTGGTGACGATGACGGCGGCGACAACAGAGCTGGCGAACGAGGGCGTGTTTCCCTTGACGGGCCGCACGCCGCTCGATTTCGTCGCTGACCAGCTGGTGGCCGAGGTACATAGCGCTGAGAGCGAACATGACCACAGCAGTGACAGCAGCGGCAGCAGCAATTTCATCCCGGCTGAGGTGGTGGAGAGCGCCGACCGAGCAGACACCAGCAGCGACGCCATATCCACAGCAACAGCTGCCACCGCGCAGCAGGACCAGCGCGGCAGCGCCGACGACATCGTGACCTACAGCCGTGACGAGCGACAGCGCAAGAGCCCTGAGAGCTGCGATGCGGCCGCCAAGGCGCGCTTCGAAGAGTTCTTTGAAGAGGACGTGGAGCCGCGGCCCACGCCAACAGAAGCCGCGACAACACCAGCAGAGCAGCAGCACCAGCAGCAGGACGAGGACACGGCGACCGACGCGAGCCTCGTGATGGAACGCTTCGGGCCGCAGGTCACCTTCGGGGGCATGTTCTGCAAGGGCGAGTTCTTTACGACCACCAACCCCGAAGGCGGCCACACCCCCAACAACAACACCAACAACAACAAGGAGGAGGAGGAACGTAACACGTTGCTCCACGGCTACATCAACTCGATTGCCGTGCTCATGCCCCCACGAAGCTATCAACGTAAAGACAAATAAATTCATGCTGCAAGACAAGCGCCATAGAAGAAGATGAAGTTGAAGTAGAAGAAGGAAAAAGTTCTTATGCACAGCTTTTACGCATCACGTGCGCTTCTTGGCGTCGGTGATGGTGTCAACGGAGAAGGAGGTGGTGCTAATCTGCGGCTGTCCCTTCTTCTTCTTTCCGGGAAGGAACTGCGTGCGCTCTTTCTCGGCCTCCTGCGCTTCGATACGCGAGCCGCGTATCACGATGAGCACCATCTCGACCAGCATGATTGCCACCGACAGAAGGGTGCCTCCGACCACGCCCGGCACCTGCGCGAGCAGACGAGAGAGCAAGATGACGGTTACTTCATGTCAATCCCGATGTGCGAAGAGAAGACGATCATCATTATGACGACGTACCGTGCCCCAGTTGCTAAAGACAAAGTAGCCGGCCACGAAGCCCACCACGATCATGACGATCATGTCGATGCCCAAGGATGCCTGATTCATGGCCTCACGGAACTCGTTCTTCCGCTTCTTGCCCTGTTTGGCTTCGTCGGTCGCCCGAACGTTCTTCACCATCCTGGCGTCACGATGATGAGCTCCAGCTACTGAGCGGCGGTGGAAGGGGACTCAAGGCAAGCGAGAGGGAGACGTTGTACTCAGCATATCGCCTGTTTTCGACCTGTGCCTGTATCTTCATGAAGAGCGCCTCCTGTTCGGGTGTCTGGTGCAATGAAGAAAGGGAGGTAAACACAACCGCGGCGTGCCGTGACCAAAGACTGAGAGGAAGGCCACCTTCTTTGGAGGAGGTGGCGGGCGGGAAACGACGGGCTGGCTGCCCTGCAGCAGCTCATGTAGGTAGGCGTGCTCCACCTCTGCGGCGCCATTGTCTCCTTTGGTCTTGACGTGGACGAGCATCTGCGAGAGCTGCCGCAAGAGAGCTAGCGGCACTTCACTAGCGTTCTTGTCCTTGTGTAGATTTCGCAGTGCCTCTCTCGTCTCTTTTGGCGCCCCACCCGCGGAGGGGTGTGCGTCGAAATGTGTGATGGTCTGCTCGATTGCTTTGCGAATCCGGGGCGTCACCACAAAACGCAACTGATCCGACGGCGCTGTCATGGTGGCTGTGCTCGTGGACGTGGAGGCGGGCTGAGAGGCAGCATCTGTAGAAGCTCCTTCCATCATCGCTCTGTGTGTATCTTTCGCCGCCTTTTTCTTTTGTCTTTTCAAATTCTTCAAATTGCAAGACGGCAAGCAATTTTTTAATTATTAAGTCGACCATTGCTTGCGGTAGTGTGCTGGCGTCATGGAAAGGATTGTGGCGAGCTTGATGTTTGGCCTCTTCTGCCTCTTGCTCGTGTGCGAAGTGGGGGCGAGCTTGCCGTCCGAAATGGATAGGCCTATCTACGAGAAATACAAAGCGGCCAGCGAGCTCCTCACTAAGATGGCCCACCTCTCCACTAACTTCTCCAAGCTGGAGTACATGTGCGACACCTTTGGTCCTCGCTATTGGTATCTACACTCCTTCGTGTTCAACTTTTGCTTGCTTTTGCGAGAGGTTGACAGTACGCCACCCACTCCAGCGGCACACCGAACCTGGAGCTTGCCCTCGACTGGGTGCTCGCCGTACGTGGTGCCAATAGTCCTCTCGCTACTGTTCTCGACGGTTGACACTAACGACGATGACGCCCAGACGATGAAGCAGGAGGGACTGGAGAATGTGGGGGCGGAGAGCGTGGACGGCATCACCAACTGGCAGCGTGGCGAAGAGAGCCTCGAAATGCTGGAGCCGCGCCGACAGAAGCGCGCCCTCCTCGGCCTCGGCAACAGCATCGGGACGGGCCCCGACGGAATCACCGCCGATCTCTTTGTCGTATGGACCAGGCGACCTCCTCACATGGGGCAGAGAGGCGGCAGCTGATGGACTGACCCGGGCCTTCTGCTTCGGCAGGTGAGCTCCTTCGCCGAGTTGACGGCCAACGCGAGCAAGGCCCGAGGAAAGATCATCGTATTCAATGCGCCCTTCGTCACCTATGGCGAGACCGTGGCCTACCGCTTGGGCGGCGCTGACGCTGCAGCTGCCGTACGCCTTCCCTTCTTTTTGCCATCATCTCTAATTTGATATTTTATTAATTTATTTTCTCTTATTTAAAAAAATAATTGTATAAATATCATTTTATCAGGTGGGCGGCGTGGCGGCCCTGGTGCGGTCCATCACGCCCTACTCACTCTACACGCCGCACACCGGAGGCATGCACTACTCTGGCAAGGTGCCCCGCGTGCCCACGGCGGCCATCACCGTCGAGGACAGCGAGATGTTTGCGCGCATGCAGCGGCGCGGCCAGCGCGTCCGCGTGCGGCTCTTCATGTCGGCCCAGACCGGCGCGCCGGTCACGTCCCGCAACGTCCTGGCCGAGGTCGTGGGCGCCACCGACCCGCGCGGCGTGGTCCTCATCGGCGGCCACACGGACTCGTGGGACGTCGGCCAGGGCGCCATGGACGACGGCGCGGGCTTCTTCTCCGCGTGGGAGGCCGTGCGGCTCATCAACACGCTGGTTCAGGGCAAGCTGCTTCCGCGCCCGCGCCGCACCATCCGCGTCATCGGTTGGGTCAACGAGGAGCTCGGGGCGAGGGGCGCCATCGTCTACAAGGAGAAGCACATGGACGAGCTCAAGTACCACCAGATCGCTGTCGAGTCTGACACCGGCAACGTGCGTGCCTCTTTGTCCTCTCCTACCATCTCGGCGGCGGCGGGCATGGCCAAGGACACTAACTTGGCCGCGTGCAGTTCCGTCCAACTGGCTTTGGCTTCTCAGGCACACCAGCGGCCCTGGAGATCGTTCGCAATATCTCGGGTGCGATGTTCATCATGCGCGAGTGTGCTGTTTCCCCTGCGCGCTTACTTCGACAGGTCATCTCACGATCGTGCGTTCGTTCGTTTGCAGTTTTGTTGGCCCCAATCGGCGCCGACAACATCTCCCCTGGCCAGGGCGCAGACACCGACAACGGTCCGCTGGTCGATGCCGGCGTCCCCGGTACTAGTGCTGTGCCCAGCGACCGGCGGCTCCCATATTCACGTGTGTTTCCGTTTGGGGGGGGGGGTCGACAGGAGGCTCACTCGAGACCGCGGGGTACCAGGACTTGTACTTCCGGTATCATCATTCGGAGGCCGTACGTGCGCATGCATGCATGACTTTGCCAAAGGGCTCGAGGAGAGCGCTAAACAGTTTTTTTTGTGTGCAGGACACCATCACGGTGCTTGACTACGACGGCGTTCGCAACTCGGTCGCCGCCTTTGCCGTGCTGGCCTACGTCGCGGCCGACATTCCCAACGACCTCCAGGCGAGCTGACGAGCAGGCTGCTTGGTTGTGTGCACGTGTGCCTGCGTCAAGTTGCGTTGTACACAAGGCTTTGTTGGTTTCAAAGCAGGCAGGGTTGGTTGCACGAGTCCTCCTACAGGGTGGATGATCGTAGGTTGGTGGGTCTCCTTCGCGCGAAACCAGGCGAAGCCGGGGTGCACGTTGATCACAGCTTATGACACAACGTACACTTGCTTGGGCATCAACACGATGTTCGTAGAAACCTACACAGCACTGCCGGTGGTTCCGCGTGATGTGTGGGAGAACGAAAGGAGAAGAGGTCGAAAACACGGATTGACAGGCAGCGGGCGATGATCACTCTCTTTTTTAAACCAACGCCCAGGCCGGGACTGGCACTCTTACGCTTCAGCACCAACGTTCCACAAGCACGCACCGTTGCTCGCCCCTCTCTAGAGAATACACTTGCAGCCTTTTTGACCCACACAAACATGAGCACTGAACTGGGCACCAAGCGAACCCGCAACATCATCGGCCACGACAACAGCTCGCTGGTCAACTGGATCCACGTGGCCGTAGTCGCTCCAGGCCTGGTGCGTACCAAGTGCTTGTTTCCCATCTTAACGAGGCCACAGCTGATGAAAGTGGTGGGCTTGGCAGGCTGCGGTGGGCTACAGGCCCCAATACGTGCGATATCTGCCCTACGTCGGTGCGGCCGTTGCCGTTATTCATGGTACCTTCACGACTGCACTGCCCCGGCTGTGGCACAACGTTTTTGACTGGTGACTTGTGGGGCAGGCTACCTGGCTTACGCCAAGGGCAAGCCCGACCAGATGAAGAAGATCCCCTGAGGGACGTTGCGCAAAACAAACAAAAATAAAAACGGCGTTTTCTCTCTTATCTTTTTGACGCAGATCTCTTATTTTCTTTTTCTTTCTGTCTTCCGCTTCTCGTTTCGGTTATCAGAAGCGCAGTCTGGTTGCTTCACGCACACAGGACGCCAATCCGGTGCAGTCCGGCACCGTGCGCCGTTAGCTTCCTTGTTGGACCAAAGTTTTTTTAAAGACCTTTCTGCCCCTGCCGGCCCCGCTTTCAGCGGTAGACCAAAGCATAATGACGCGACGGCCGTCCTTCGCTTTTGTTTTTTCCCTCTACAGCTTCGCTTTTTTTGCGCTTCTTCTCTGCTCCATCGCCTCTGTGCGGGGGCAAGACCAAGAGGCAGACGTCTCGCCGAGCTCCTCGCCTTCACCCAGCCCCTCCGCCTTTTTTGACTCCCCCTCCCCCTCGCCCTCCCCCTCTTCATCTCCCCAACTGACACCGTCTCCGACGGCGCTGGTGAACAACGCCTCTTCGCCTTCGCCCTCACCGCTGGCTCTAAATTCTTCTTCGTCGCCCTCGCCTCTGGCTCTTAATTCTTCCTCTTCGCCCTCGCCCTCACCTTCCAGCAAGCACGACCATGACGATGACGATGATGACGACGACGACGAAGAGGACGACGATGGACCGCCGCCTTTCCAAATGGACCTGGCGTGGATCGTGGCCGTGGTCGTGCTCTCCGTTGTGGTGCTGGCCATCGTAGCCGTCGGCGTAAAACTCTTCATGCGCTTCACTCGCCGGCGCGAGTACTCTGAAATCCCCGCGTCCGACTCGCCCGAATACTACGAGGAGGAGGACGAGCATGCGGGCTATCACCGGGCTTGAGGGCGCATCGAGTCTCGGTGAGCGGAGAGTGCTGCTTGGCGACGAGGCCGCCGCAGGCAAAGGAGAAGTGCCCTTGGAGAATAGTTTTGTTGAACTAAACTGCTAAGAACAAGAACAGGAATGAACTGACCAACACTAGCCAACTGTGCTACACTGTGATTGGGAAGTCGCTGGTTCGCGGCGCTGGAGCCGCAGGAGGCTGCTGGCAGGCCCGGAGCCAGAGATGGAGAGTTGGGTGCAAGGCGCGCAGCCCTCCACCGCCAAGGTTCAAAGACAGAGACGCAGCAGTGTAGTGGAGGTGTGCAGCCCATAGAACCGCAGAGACTCCGGCGAGCCGTGAGCGAGACCAACATTTTAGCCATCAGTGAGACGACCGCTTGGGTGAGTGCTGTGTCTGATTCTGATTACACACCACTCAACACTAGGGCAACACTCACTGCTCCTCTGCCTGCGTGTCGTTTCCTTTCCTTCCCCTCTTCACTCAGCTGATGGACGGGGTTGATTGACTGATTCTCACGCTTCCTGACTGACTTACGGCAGTTGCGCCATTATTGATGAGGCAGAGGCGGCTCCCGGTAATGAGGACGACAAGCCTTATCATTGCCCCACCACCTGCCCCGACACTCAACGGGTCCGGCCAGCTTGTCACGCTGTTGCACCGAAGTGTGGCGTTACGTCTGTTGGGCATGTAACGCCTGAGCTCGGCGTGCCCCCTTAATTGGCCCATTCGAGGGAGCTCTTGCTCAACTTCAAGCACACCACTCGCAAGTTGCAGTTTCACGATCCTCCCCATGGACAACCTCCACTGGAACGCGCAGCGAGGCCAAGATCCAGCCTGTCCAAGCGTCTGCGGTCAAAGAAATTTCGTGATTTGAAATTCAAGCTTGGGTCAAGCCGGGACTCGAAACCGTCAGGCCGGCGAATCAGTTGACAACCCGTAGAAATGGTGTCACGTTTCGTGCAAATGACACGCGCTGCCAAATTAATTTGACATGTGACGTTGACAACACCCGTTTTCTCGCCCTGCCGTCGTTTGTCATTTTTTCTCAAGCCATTAAGCCTCGCGAAACTGAGCAGCCTGGTCTGCAGTCCTTCACGCCTCCGAGCCGTCTCCAGACCTCAACCCTTGAGCCGTTGTGCGGACTGACTTGACTCGCGCGAGTCCTCTTCCTGCTCAGCCTCCCTCTTCAACGCCTCCCCTCTCTCTCTACCTGTCCCCGTTGCCCTTCATTTCAACTGTCAACCACGACACGTCTTCTGTAGACAAGCACTCCCTCTTCTGCCGACGACGCTTCAGCTCGTAAAACGTTAAGGCGCAGCCTCTTCTCATAACGAGAAGAGAAAAGGCTCGGTCTTCCGTCCTCCCCCGCGGCAACTCTCTAAGTCAAAGATTAGCTCCTTTACGCCTTCCGCCTACGCGGCCGCTGAGGTCGCGGGCCAACACCTGCCCTACGCCTACCCGCCGCCGCTATCGTCGGTTCCGCGCCAGCCACAAGGCATCTCCATCCTCACCAACTCGTCGGACATCATGACGCTGCCCAACCGGTCGGGCTACGTCGTGGCCGGGCGAGCTCCGCAGCAGCCCTCGGCGGCCGCCATGGCGCACCAGCAGCAGCAACAGCAACAGCAACAAGCCGCTCTCGCCGCCGCCCACCAACAGCAGCAGCAATACCGGCAACAACAGCAGCAGATGATGATGCCTTCTCTTCCGCCCATGGGTAGCTACACGACCGGCAGAACGTCGTCCATCCTCGAGCACCCGTCGTCGTCACCCTCATCTTCGCCTGCTGGCTTCCAGTTCCCGAGTGCGATGCTGCCTGGTCTTCCTCTTCAACTTCAGCCGCAGCAGCAAGTCCCCAGCATCCACCAACTCCAGCAGCAACCTTCGCACATGATGTATCCCGACGATTTGCGCTATAATTTCCATCCGTCAGGTGTTGGCCTCGGTGGGCCTCCATCGTCCCTCCACCTCCAATTTGCGCCGACTGGCGGTTCCATTTCGGGAGCCTCCCTTCCTTCAGCCACGA
>NAVB01001225.1:0-15960 GCA_002179805.1 Acanthamoeba lenticulata | reverse complement strand
TTTGGAGAAGCCTTGTTGGTGTTGCGCACCTGGAACCGGAGCGGGTGGCAGCTGTCGAGGGCGTCGAGCTGGAACGCGGCGCACGTGTACCGGCTGAGGAAGTCCACCCAGATCTGCCTCCCGTCCCATATGGGTGCCTTGTGAGACCGAGAACGGGCGGAACAAAGACTCCAGCAGCGTACGTTGGGGTTCTGGTGAAGGTGCACCACCGCGGCCTTGCCCAGGAAGGTGGCGAACCCTTCGTTGAGCCACACGTCGTTCCACCAGGTCATGGTCACTTGAGTCACAACAAACACATGAAGCGACTCAGCAACGAGCCGCGAATCTTGCGTCAAGGACGAGTGGGCCGGTACCCAGATTGCCAAACCACATGTGCGCGATCTAACAGAGGCATCATCATGATGACAATGATTTGGACGTAAGGGTCATCACATGAACAAGTGAAGGTCCAATGAGGCGCGGTGATGGGTGTAATCCCGACGTACCTCGTGGCATATGAGATACGCGGTGAGCTGGGCCTCAGCCATGGGGGCCGTCGCTTCATCGAGCAGCAAGTACTCCTCTCGATAGGTGATCAAGCCCCAGTTCTCTGCTCCCACACACAAGACACGCGCATATGTGAGCGTCCTTCTTCAACGGATAGAGCGGCGGGGGTACGATACCCATGGCGCCGCACGCCATGTTGGGGATGGCCACGAGATCGAGCTTGGGAAGCGGATAAGCGATTCCATAGTATCCGTTGTAGTATCTGCCATGTCCGCGTACATGCACGCGCGATCAGTGTCCCCTCCTGGAGTGACCAGCAGCTTTCATGCATGATGGGAAGGCTTTGAGTACTCGAGCGCGCGAACTGCGGTGGTCAACGCGTAGCGCCCACGTGCCGTTTGGCCGGGAGGCGTAAGCACCCGCACCTGAGGCCAGTAGAAGAGGAGAGAGAGAGAGCAATTAGCTTCGGTTGAGTGTAAAAAAATGCGCAGGAAGTGCCAGTGGAGCGCCCACCTTGACCGTTTGAAGGCTCTCTTCAATCACGTCGAAGCGGCCCACCACGAACGCCAGCAGGTAGGTGGACATCAGTGGCGAAGTGTCAAACTTGACCGTCGTGAGGCCTTCGCTTTGCTTCTCTTCCACAGGCGGCATATTGGCGTACGCCTGGGGAGGAACGCAACGGTTGCGGTGAGGCACTGTCCCGGCCTGGGGGAAACGGAAACGGACCTGCAGGGTATCTGGGAACGATAGCGTGACTGTGAAGAGGGCCTTGGCCGAAGGGTGGTCAAAGCACGGGAACGCTGCCCGAGCGCTCGTGGAGCACATCTGCGTGATGGCCATGGGGTAGCTTTCTCCTGTACCAATCCCACATAAACGCCGAGCCACGCGGCTGAGCCCACTGGAGCAAGCGGAAGAGGGACATATGGGGGGGGGGGGACCTGTCGGCAGAGTCATGTGATACTTGTAGAGCCCCGTCATGGTTTCGTGCATGACACCGTCGAACCGCAATACCAGCCACGCTTTGCCATCGACCAGCGAATCTATTTCACGCCACGCCCCCAAGTGAGCTACGACGTTCAAGAGTGGCCAAGGTCAAGTGCGCACCAGCAAAATGGAGGGTGAGGGTCTCGTTGGCGGGGTGCAGCTCGATGTCTGCAGGATGCAGTTGCGTCTCATCGCCCTGGGCCACGAAGGCTTCACGTACGTGCAAGCCACGGCAGTTGAGCGCCACCTCACGCACACCACTTTCCTCCTCCAGGCTGGACTTAACCTCAAACGCGAGGGTTTCCTCCCCGCGGAAGGGGCTGCCCGGCTCATAAAGACCCAAGTCGAACTTCAGGTGGTAGTGCACTGGGGCGCTATCTTGGGCTAGCCACTTTGGAAAGCTGAGGGAGCACGGCCCTGCCATGCGTGCACCAACTGTGTGCTGTTGGGAAACTACTTCCCATTTTCTTATGCCTTTTCTCAGTTGGTAAGTTCCGACAAGCGCGGACGTGTCACAGCAGTAAGCAGCCAGGAAGCAAGCAAGGAAGCAACAATACAAGATGACCGATGTTGTTGCCAGCGAGACCAAACGTCAGCGAGTGTATCGCTGCCTCACCATCGCTGGGTCTGACCCGAGTGGAGGAGCTGGTATTCAGGCGGACCTCAAGACCTTCGCGGCCAGAGGTGTCTTTGGCATGAGCGTCATCACCGCCCTCACCGTCCAGAACACCAACGGTAGGCTTGTTTTTGCTTTACATCTTTCCTGGTTGAACCCAAACCTGACAATGCTCCGAGGTCAGGCGTTAGCGACGTGCTGCCTACTCCAGTCCGCATCGTTCAGGCCCAGCTGGACGCGGTTCTGAGCGACCTTGGTGCCGACGCCATCAAGATAGGAATGCTTGGCTCCCAAGAGATCATTGCCGCCCTGCAGGAGTCGCTCGAAAAGATTTACGCCCCTCGCCCCGACGCGGCCGCCACTGGCGAGAAGCCCGCCTTCGAACTGCCTCCGATTGTGCTCGATTCGGTGATGGTGGCCAAGGGCGGCCAGCCGCTGCTCGATGAATCGGCCATCGCCCACCTCCCGGACCTCCTCCGCTATGCGCGCTTGGTGACGCCCAACATTCCCGAGGCCCTTCTGCTGCTCAAGCACCTGGAGCCTACCAGCGCATCTTCTTCGTCGGACAGAAGCGTGACGACCGTGCAGGAGGTGCGGCAGCTGGCCTCCGACCTGGCGCGCTGCCTGCAGACCCACCACCAGTACACCGGCGCCGTGCTCGTCAAGGGCGGCCATCTCGAGGACGAGCGCAAGAAGAACAGCCTGGGCGACGAAGGTGATGAGACAGCGGAGGAGAGCACTGTGGTAGTGGACGTGCTTTGCAACAGTGATGGCAGCCTTTACGAGTTCTCGTCACCGCGCATCAACACCAGGAGCACCCACGGCACCGGCTGTACGCTCTCCTCTGCCATCGCCGTGGAGCTAGCCCGAGGTCGCGACATGGAGACTGCGGTGGGCAAGGCCGTTCGCTACGTCCATGGGGCCATCGTGCACGCGCCTGCGCCGGATGATGCCACGCCCACCACGGCTCTTCAGGCTGTGCCCTCGCGCTGTGCTCTCGGGTCGGGCCACGGGCCGCTGGACCACATGTGGAAGCTCAAGCCGTTGATCAAGTCGGCCAAGCAACAGCTCGCCGCGCCTCCCCTCCGCAAGGACTTTGAAGTGGAGTTGTGGGCCAGCATCGCCGACGTCTTTGACAAAATCATTGCTCACCCCTTCATCCAGGGCCTCACCAGCGGCGAGCTCCCTGAGGAGGTCTTTAAGGTTCGCCAATCCTTCAAGTGTTTGTCTGGGCTAGGAGCATCGCTGAACGTCGGCGTATGTGATGGTTCTATGCTGTAGTTCTACATTGTGCAGGACATGCACTACCTGCGCGAGTACTCGCGTTGCCTGGCCCTGCTGGCGGCTAAGGCCGACAACAGCGCCGGCACGATGCTCTTCCTGGAGTCAGCCAAGTCGATCGTCGGAGGCGAATGCGCCATGCACATCGAGTTCTGCCGCGAGTGGGGCCTGCTCGACGCCTCGGCTGCAGCTGACGGCGTGTCTGCGCTGCTCGAGACCCACCCGGCCAGCCCGACCAACATGCTCTACACGTCGTATCTGCTGCGCATTGGGCACGACCGGCCCTATTACGAGGGCGTGGCCGCGGTGCTGCCATGCGCCTGGATCTACAACGAGGTGGGCCGCTACCTCCGCTCCAAGGGCAGCCCGCACCCGCAGTATGCGCGCTGGATCGGGGCTTATGGCGGCGAGGAGTTCAGCGCCACCACCAAGAGCCTCATCGACATCACCACTCGGTAGAGTCCTGCCTCCTCCTCTTGTTGTTGTTCCACACTCACACAACGTGGCCGTGTGGGTCCAGGGTGGCGACCGGGCTGGGCGAGGAGCAGAGACGTCGGATGCGCGAGTGCTTCGTCTACACCTCCAAGTTCGAGTACATGTTCTGGGACATGGCCTACAAACGTGAGGCATTCCCCGTCTAGACCAGAGGCCAGGCTATTCTCTCTCACGCTGCTCGCCCTGCGACGGTCGTCGTAATAAAGGACGTCCCTCTTGCTACTCGGTTGGCGGGTTCACGTCAACGATGCGGGCCAGGCGCTGGAGGTCCTCTGGGCGCAGAAGGAAGAGCTCGTCGAGAAGCGCCGCGCGGAAGCTGCCTGGCCCGCGACCCTCAACGATGGTCTGCGCGCCCGCGCGCTCGGCCGCACAGCAAAAGTAGGCCATTGCACCCGCCGTCGCCTCGGCCACGCGCTGTCGGCGGCCCACGTCGTCGCCGGTGCCTTCCAGGGCGCCAACAAAGGCGCCGATGAGGGACGTCACCATGCAGCCAGTGCCCGTCACCTGTCGTAGCATATCGTGGTTGTTGTGGACCTCGAGGACGCGCTCGCCGTCCGACACCAGGTCGTGCTTGCCTGACGTACAACAGGCAAGTCACACAAAAGCAACAGAGGACATCGTCATGAAAGGGAAGAGCGGCAGGTACCGGTCATCGCGACGACGGAGCTTTTGAAGCGAGCCAGAGAGGTGACGATCGAGTGCCCGTCGGCCAGGTGTCCAACGCTGTCGACGCCTCGGACCACCGCGCCCTCACGCACCTGCTCGGTGGAGGTGCCACAGACCGCCTGGTGCAGCGCGGCTAGCTCGCCTGGGTTGCCGCGCAGAACGGCTAGCTGCAGTTCGTTCAAGAGCCGCACGGCGGCGTCTGCCAAAACGGAGAAAGCGGGGTGAGAAGAAAAGGGCAGAAGCAATCAGTTTCGGGATCAGTGACGAACTCGTTCGGTATGGCGTCGCCCCAGCCCCGACCGGATCGAAGACGACAGGCACGCCAAGCTGGTTGGCTCGGTTCCCGATGGCCCGCATCTGCTGAAGCCAAGCGTCGTCGAGGGTGCCCATGTTGAGGACCACAGCGCGAGCGTGCTCGGTCATCTCCCCGTTCTCGTGGGCCATCACGGGCGACGCGCCAACTTGCAGCGTCGCGTTGGCCGTGTCGTTCATGACCACGTAGTTGGTCACGTGTTGAACGAGCGGCCGCTGAGCTCGGACTCTGGCCAGCGCCTCTGCTGCCTACACGACGTCCTCGTGGTGGTGAGAACAACAAACAATGAGCGGATGGGAAGGTGGCCTTACCTTGGTGGCAAGTTCTCGCGAGTATTTGGGCAGCGCCGACGTCACAGCGGCGGCAAGTTCAGCGGCGGCAGTTCGTGGGCAGTCGGCGGCCATGATTGCAGACACGACACCCACTCCCGCGGCACCACGCTTCAAGAGCTGATGCGCGTTGGTGGCATTCACGCCACCTACAGCCACAACCGGCAGCGAAGTGGCGTGGCAGATGCGCCTCACGGTGTCAAGGCCGATCACGTAGCCCGCGCCTCCGTCTTTCTTCGTTTCTGTTGGGAACACGGCGCTGGTGCCCAGGTAGTCGGCGCCTGCCAGCTCAGCCGCCCGGGCTTGCTCCTCATTCATGACGGTGACGCCCAGCAGCATCTTTCTCCCGCTAGCTTTAAGGAGCGACTTGGCAGTCGCCGCGGCCATGTCGTCTTGGCCGACATGAACACCATCAGCACCGACAGCCAAGGCAACGTCAAGGCGGTCGTTGATAATGAGGGGCACCTCGTAGCGCCGCGTCACTGCACGAATCTTGTTGGCCAGGACGATAAAGTCGCGTGTAGAGGCCTTCTTCTCGCGCACTTGGACTGCAGTGACACCTCCTTGAATGGCCTGCTCGACAAGCTCATCCAACGGGCGGCTGCGCGTGATGGGTCCTGAGTCGGTGATCAAGTAGAGCGAGTAGTTTGGCGGTTGTCCAGCAGGATCACCAGCCAAGGACGCAGCTGTGCGACGAGAGTTGGGCAAGCATCTCAGTCTTGCCCGTCCCTTTGCGCCCCATCTTTGTACTGCGCGCATCCTCAAACCTTTAGTTTCTCTTTGTTTTCTTGTTCTTTTTACTTTTTTCAATTCTATCCAATGAATAAAACAAATTTTTAACAAAAGTTTTTCAGGCGCCTGCGCCAGAAGGGGCGACGTAGTGGTCGATGAGCTGGTAGACCTTGTCCTTGGAAAACGGCTTACTGATGTAGTCGTTCATTCCCACGCCAAAGGCCATCAGCTTGTACTCACTTCGCGTGTAGCCCGACATGCAGACCACCGGCACGCGGCGCGTGCCGCCTCGCTCCTCTTCGACCTTGCGGATCTGCATGGTGGTCTCAATGCCATTGATGCCCGGCAACTCCACATCCTGTAGGAGGATAGACCAGATGATGCTAATAAGCACGACATCAACCGAATTAGAATTCCCGATGTTGCATGAGGCAGGATCGCACCATGAAGACCAGGTCAAAAGGGCGGTGCTCGCCAAGCGATTGGCGGTAGATATCGAGGGCCTCCTCGCCCGTGGACGCGACCGTGAACTCGACATTGCGCCGGCTGAGGAACCGGGACATCACCATCTGGTTGATGTGGTTATCCTCGCACACGAGCACTCGCGGTGCTCGTGGGAGCGCCGTCGTTTCCGTCTGCCGTATTCGCTGCTCAGCCTCGTTGAGCAGAGTCTCCGCAGCCTCCCGTCCATGCAGGAGTGTTGGCGACAAGGATGAAGAGGCCGACTTTCCTTCGGTCGCCTGCAGCACAGGTAGCGCGCCGTTGGGCACCTGTGGCTGTTGGCCAGGCAGGGGCTGTCCGCATCGGACGACGAAGGTAAACGTGCTGCCCTTGCCGGGCTTGCTCTGCACCGAGATCGAGCCGTGCATGAGGCCCACGAGCTCCTTGGTGATACGCAGGCCCAGGCCGGACCCGCCGTACTCGAGCACTCGCTTGCGCTTGAGGTTGGCAAAGGGCGCAAACAGAAGAGCTTGCTCCTCCTCGGTGATCCCGACGCCGTTGTCCGTCACGCTGCCCTCGAGGTAGACGTACTCGTCACTATCATCGTCCTTGCCCTCTTCGATGGGCTGAGTGTAACGCCGGAGGGCGACAGCCACACTGCCTCTGTCCTTGGAGAATTTCACCGCGTTACTGATCTGTATGAACCGAGAGTAAGGTTGTCGTCCTTATGGTGAGTTTTTCTCGTCCGCCACCGACGCTGATGGTTGTCATACCAGGTTGATGAGGATCTGCTTGACTCGGTTCTCGTCGGCTCGCACCAATCCCTCGGGTGCGCTCGGGAGGCCATCGGTGTTCACCTGAAAGTCGAGGCTCTTGAGGCGCGACACGCCCTGGAACATCTTGATGACCGAGTCGAGCGTGCGGTGCGGGTCAAACGTGGTGCGATCCAGTTCAGGCGTACTGGACTCGAGGCGCGAGAGGCTGAGCACGTCGTCCATGATCACGCGCTGGTGCTGGGCGCACTCATCGATGTGCTCCAGGAATTCCTTGGCGCTGTCGGCCTTGGGTTTGGCCACCTCCCAGTTGCGAGAAACGACGGCTTTGCGCAGGCTGTCCATCTCCTCGCGCAGACAGGCCAGCAGGCCCAGCACGCCGTTCAACGGATTGCGCAACTATTGTAGACGGATTGCCGATCCCAACGCGCCACCGTGAGTCACAGAACGGCCAGGAATGGAGATGGCAGGCAGTGTCGTGTGAAGCGAGCGGGTCAGGCCATAGAATGGCCAGGAGACGTGCCTCGTGACAGAGCATGTCGATGAAATCACTTTGTTTGCGTTTGAATTCTTCGGCTTCCTCAAGGCGAAGTCGCTGCTCCTCGAGCAACCGTAGCTGCGCGCGCTTGAGGTCGGTAATGTCGCGGGTGAAGCACCGCGTGTGGATGAAACGGCCGCTCGGGTCCCAGTACACGTTGCTGTTGATTTGCACCACTTTGCGTGACCCGTCCTTGCAGACCACCTCCGCCTGGCCGCCCATTCCACGCCGACGAACCTCGTGAGAAAGAGACAAGCGAGGGATCGCGGCTCGGTGGATCCCAGGCTTGAACGGGTTCATCACACACACGCACACAAACTTCATACCTCATAGTTGAGCAAGGTCTCCCTGGATTTGAGTCTCTGAAAAATGTCGCAGATGGTCTCTGGCGAGGCGTGGAACTCAGTTATGTTGCGGCCCAAATACTCCTCCGCTGTGTAGCCTGTGCCAAGCACACAACGCACACACACACACGAGTGGCCATTTTTTTGCTATCAATAAATGTCCACACAGGAAGAGGCTCTTCGGGGTTTGGGCTCTTCGGGGTTTGTGGAAGTAAGTAAAGTTCGCGAAGGGCGGCTGGGGATCAGCCCAGAGAGCAGGGGAGTGTAACCTACCCATGCAGTCGAGTTCGGCTTTGTTGGCATAAATGATGATGCCTTCAGAGTCTACAAAGTGCACGGCGATGCTGCAGTTGTCGAGAATGGCTCGTGCGTCTTCCAGCCCAACACGCGACCAAAAGGGTCCCATGTCGGGAGAGACCTCCTCCACCACCTTCGCTTCCATCTTTTTATTTCTATCTGGCTGCCGCACCAACACATCCCCAAGACACTCGTGGCGCGAAGCGGGCACGTGCAGCGAATGAGGCTCCCGTATGTCGCTAAAAGGGCTTCTGGCTCGTGTTTTGTGGATCTCCTCACTTTTCTTTCGCTTCCACACCGCGTGCGCCACCCGCGGTTGGCGTTTCTTGTGTGTCCGTCGTGGGCGACGACTGTTCATTTTGTACAGAAAAATGCTCGGGACAGCTGCGGTTTTACGGCCACGTCAGCCGAGCTGCGGACGAGATGATGCAAGTGGCGTGCCCTCGGCCGCGAGAGCCCGTGGCGCGGGCGGAAGGTTCGTCGTCGGTGGTGGTGGTGCGGGAGGAGGGAGGAGAGGAAGCTGCTGCCCTTGCTGGCGGATAACAGAGCTCAAGAGAGTGGTGATTGGGGGAAGCGCAACTCCTGGGCTTGAACCGGCTCGTGGCGGCGGAAGCGTTGGAACCGAAGTGAGCGCGTGTTGTCGGGACTGGAGCATGAGCGGCACGAGGGGAACCAACAACGAAGAAGAAGAAGAAGAAGAAGACGGAGATGACGCAGGCAAAAAAGAAGAAGCCGCGGGCGATACTGGCCCAGCAGAAAGGGCAACAGAGGAGAACAACGAGGATGATCCTGACGTTGATGAGAAAGAAGACGTCGTTGTCGTCGAGGGTGAGGAGAGAGTGAGTGGAGCGGAGGAAGATGACGAAGTAGAGGCCAATGACCACAGGGCCGGGCTGGTGGTACCACCAGTGGTCGGCTGCGGCCGGAGCGCGGGAGCCAGAAGCGGAAGAGAGCGAAGTTCAGCGGCTGGCTTGGCCGGGCGCGCGGATGGAGCTGCGGACGGGCTGGGGCGAGGAGGAACCGCCGCGTCAGGAGGGCTCATCGTTGATGTAGTTGACACCGCCGGCGCTTGTTGTTGTTGGTGGAGGGCAAAGTGGTGGAGCAGCTGGCGCATCACTGTTTTAACCTTTTGCTCTTCTGAGTTTTGATCGTTGTCCTCCTGCTGTTGCTGCTGCTGCTGCTGCTGCTGAGAGGTGGCATTGGCACGAGGAAGTGGAGGGAGCGGAGAGCCCGTGTGTCCGGGCGAGCCCTGACGACTGGGCATGTGTTGCGCCATGGTGCTGAGCCCCTCAGGGTTATCCGAGGATGCGGAGAGACCAGAGAGCGTGCCCAGTTGGCATCGCTTTATGATCGCCTCCAAGCGGCTTCGAGTGTCGACCACGAGCGGCGAGGGATTGGCCGGCTGCTGGGCTGTAGAAAGCTGGAGGGCTGGCCGCTTGGGCCGGGGCAGGTGCATCTCTTCGTCACTGCTATCGCTGCTGGCCTCGACTTCCTCTCGTGCCTCGGGCTCCTCGCGCAACTCAACCTGGAACTGGGCCTTCGTGGCCCACCTTGGCCTCTTGCCCCTGCCGCCTGACGGCCTTTCGGGTGGCGATGTCGCTGACAGAGGGGCCTTGGTGTCAGAACCGACTGCCGCCGAGGCAAGAGCATCGAGAAATTGGGCCACTTCCAGCATCGAGCTCTGAGGCGCCTCAGAGGGTGAAGACCCCAAAGAGTGATCGCATGATCTTAGCAACCTTCTGGCAAGAGGAGATAGAGGGACGCGGGAAGGCAGGCGCAAAGCACCTCTACGCTAGTGGTCGGGCTTGTTTCATGCACTTCTTCCTTGATTTCCTTGATGCGCTGAACTCGCTTGGCTGCAGGAGCCGAGGCCTTGTCCAATTGTGTGCCTTTGCTGCCGTCATTGGTGTCGTGGCGATGGTCCTCATCGTCGTCGTCATATTTTCTGTACTTGTTTCCCTCAATTATGCGCTTCACGAGTCGCAAGGATCGATACTCCTTGCCGTCAGGCCCGACATAGACCGTCTCTTCCTCGGTGCCCGCCACGCCCTTCTTCATTCTGCACACGCGCGAGTGGGATAATGTGAGAACGTATTGCACACGGCATCGGGCTGCGCAGGCGTCAGCGTACTGGGTAATGGTCTTCCAGCCACTGGCGAGGGCCACCGCATCCAAGGGTGGACCTACCGGTGCCTGCTTACCCTTGACCTCGGCCAAGAGACGCTCGCTCTCCTTCCGCCTGACTGTCCGCTTCTTGGTGGCCGCTGCACTCACCGGTTCGTCTGTACTCGTAGTGGGCGAGACCACCGAAGGGGGAGGCGGCACGGGCATCACCAGAGGCGTAGGTTCCGGCGCCGAAACGGGCACGTCGCTATCATCACTCCCACTGCCCCCGGCAACAAAGTCGGCCCCAGATTCTATGATATCGGTGCCATCCGAGTCCTGAAGCTTTAGGAGGAGGAACAAGAAGAAGAAGAAGAGCAAAGATGAGCCTGGTCGTGCCGAACGCGTTGCCGAGAAACGAAGAATAAAAATAAACACTCGCTACTTGCGCGAGTGTTGAAAGTTTCGAGGAAGGGTGGAGCAGAGGGTGGTGGTACCTGGCGGAGCCAGCGTTGTCGATGCTCCTGCAGCCGTTTGCGTGCGTCCACGTGCTTTTGGGAGCCTCCTCGCTTGAATCGCCGCTTCGGGCCCCTTTTCTGTTCTCCGCGCCCCATGTAGCGTGCACAAAACAGTGCCGTGTCAGTGGAAGAGCGAGAGAGCAGGCCCCAAACGACGGCAACTTACTATCCCTGCAAATAAAGATGGTTTTTAGGGGTTAATATATACCTTAGGTTCTAGGTCCTCCTCCTCCCTTACCACTTCAGCTGTCGGGGGAGGTTTCACTGTGGCGGGGAGCGGTAAAGTAGTAGAAGAAGATGGAAATGATTGAGAAGAAGAGATTTCCTGAGGAGCGTGCAGCTGTTGTTGTTGTTGCATCTCTCTTCGGCCCCAGCAAAAGGGCGGCTACACGCGAGGAGGATAACACTCCCGCGCAATTTATTGTTTTTTCTCTTCAGGTTCTGGTGGTGGTGCGATGGAGTGAAAGGGGGAAATTACTTGGTCTCACGTGTAGCGCGAAGAGAGCCCTCTTTGGCGTTGTCGTTTGGGGGTTAAGCGCCCAGGTTGTGTCGCCTCAATTTTTTGTGTTTCTACCCCTGGTCTGCGCTCTTGGAAGAGAGTGAGAGAGAAGAAGAAGAAGAAAGATGAACGCGGCCACCATGGCACAGATCAAACACACTACTCAACGCGTATCGGCGTGTGCGTATTGCGGCCCTCAATGCCTATCAATGCAAACGAATTCCCGGCACTCATTTTGTTGTTCCTTTTAAAATTATAAAATGTAACATGCCCCAGTGGCCCATGAGGTTGTGGCCCAAGCTCGAAGCGAAGAGGAAAAGTGGACGGCCTTCCAACAGCTCCACGCGGCCTTGCAGGAGCTCAAGCGCCGCCAGCACAAGAAAAAGAAAGGTGGCCACCCCGCCCCTTAATTTGCAAGTCATAACCCACCGCTTCGAATTGTTCTCCAATCTTTGTTTTTCTTTTTGCATTTTTGCTGCAAGATGTCGCAGTGAGATGCCCCCTTATCTGCATTATATTATAATAATAATAATAATAATTTTTTTTTAGATATCTAAACGGACGCTTTGGTTTTTGCGCTTCAGGTGTGGAACCTTTGGGTCCTAGCCAAGATGACCTGGATCATTTGTGTGCGTGGCTGTTGAAAAATGGCCTCGACGCCAAGTGGCTGGACGGTGTTCAGTTCATCGCCAACTTAGCCGAAGGCAGCGGCGTCGTGGCCAAGCGAGACTTTAAGAAGGGCGAGCCCTTCCTTCAGGTCTCAGCTTCTTTCTTCTCTTTTTCTTTTTCCATTGCATTGCGCCGCGCGGAAGAGCTCTCCGCTTTGCGACAGTGTCAGCAACTGACACAACCTTCCATGATACGCACGTGTAGGTTCCGCGCAAGTTGATGTTCTCCTGTCAGACCCTGCAACACACGCCCCTTGGTCAGTTACTGAAGACGGACAAGTTCCTGGCCCAGTCGCCCAGCCTGTGTCTCGCCCTTCACCTCCTCGTCGAGAAGCACAATCACTCTTCGTTCTGGACTCCATACATCAGTACGCGAGATCATGTCCGAGTTTGCCTTATATTGCGGCAGCGTCTTATCTGTCTTGTTGATGACGGCGTCTGATCCTGTCTCTGCGTCCTGCTCTTCAAATTGAACAGAAACGCTACCCAAGACTTACGGAACGTGTCTCTATTTCACGCTCGATGAGCTTGAGGGCTTGCGTGGCTCGCCCACTTTCACCAACGCCATCAAGGTCATCGCAACGGTTGCGATCCAGTACACCTACATTCACGACCTTTTCCAGGTTCGCTTTCTCTTTCCTCCGCTGTCGTGAAGGGTTAACTCGAGACCCATTCGTGACACAAATACCAGATCCGCAAGGACATCCTGCACATCAACGCGTTCACGTGGGAAGAGTTCATTTGGGCCATGTCGGCTGTGGGCTCCAGGCAGAATCAGGTCCCTCAGCGAGGGAACAACGGTCAGTCGGAATACGCCCTGATACCAGGCTGGGACATGTGTAATCACGAGCACGGCGACGTACATCTCCTCTCCTCCACCCCTTGCTTCTCTCTCTCTCTCCTCTCTTCTTGTAATTTATTATCAAATTTGTGTTGACTTGGGGGGTGGGGGAACAGCTGCAAACGTTCTGGGACGTCAACAGCGACTCGACCGAATCGCACGCCATGCGGGCCTACAAGAAGGGCGAGCAGATCTACATCTTCTACGGCCCACGGCCCAACTCGGACTTGTTGCTGCATGCGGGCTTCGTGCATGAGAGCAACCGCTTCGACGCGTTGGCCATCCGCGCGAGGCTCGCGCCCGACGCGGAGCACATCAAAGACAAGCTTCGCCTGCTCCACCTCAACAACATGAAGATGTACGCTTAAGTCTCAGCGCCCTGCCTCCGCAGCTTGCCTGCCTCGCGGGCCACGAGGGATCCAACTGACGAGTGGCGCCAATGAAAATTGATGTGCAGGGATTCGCAATTCTACCTTTACGGCCTTGGGCTGGCCGTCGACTTGATGGCGTTCTTGAGGATTCATGCCATGAATCAGGAGGAGCTCCAGCAAGTGTTGAGCGCCTACGACAGCAGGGTATCTATCTGCCCTTTGGCAAACTGCCCAACGTGGGTGTCCTATCTGCTCGCACCTGTTGATAAGGATCCTGTGTCATGCGTACCAGGAGGCGAACAAGGCGGTGGAGCAGAACGGGGAGCACCAAACGAATGGACAGGTTGTGGAGACCCCAGTGTACGACCCCAGGGTCAAGCTCAACGATCGCAACGAGCTGGCCGCCCTCCAGCTGGCCGAAGCCAAGTGTCGCGCACTGCTTGCGCAGTACCCGACCACCCTCCAGGTGAGAGACCCTTGGTCACGCCACTCGCTCGCGTTGAGGCAGGACCTAACCGTGCTGCTACTGCTGCTGCTGCTGCTGCTTGATGGCCACACAGGATGACCAGGCGGCTCTTCGATCGACGAGCTTGACCCCCAACATGAGGGCGGTGACGCTGCTGCGCGTAAAGGAGAAGGAAATCCTTCACCGCACGCTCGACGCCATCCGGCTGCTCAAGGGCGAGGTCAACAACGGTGGCCAGCCCAGCCCAGCCGCCGCGCCGGCCGCCTCCGCCGACGGAAGCTCCACTTCTTCAGGTGGTGGCAAGAACAAGAGGCGGAAGAACCGCAAGAAGGGAAAGAAGGCGGTCGCAGCCGCTGAGGGAGGAGAGAGCTCGGTCGTTGTGACATCCTCCAACGAGAGCAAAGACCCAACGGCTTGAAGCTGTTTTCTCTTCTTTTTCTTTTTTCTTTTTGGAGTCCAACTGTTGCCTGGCAAAATTAATTTGCTTGCGCCTGCCCAGATGGTCGCCGCGCGGGCCTTCGCACACAAGAACGCCAAACCACGCAGAGCCCGGGAGACAACACACACGGCAGGGCCCCCCCCCCGAAGAAAGGAGCCTTCTGAAGGCGAGTACACAGGATCATTACATCTAGATCATCATGGTTGGTCATGCCTTTCCTCTTCTTTCGATGTTTATGTCCGGTTGTTGACGTGGGGGCAGGAGGTAAAAGTCATAGCTGTGTGCGACTTCCGCGCGGAGCACGAAGAGGAATTGGGCTTTTTTGAAGACGACTCCTTTGTCGTGTTCGCTCGCCTTGCGGTGCGTTCGCTCGCATCTTCCACCCCTCTTGCCCTTGTCCAACGCTCTGGGCGCACGTGCTGTTATTTTTTTTTACAAGTTTTTTTTTGTATTTTCTTTGTACTCCTCTCTTTCTTTTTTGAGGCGCGTAGCGCAAACAACAAGAAGCTCATCCACCAGCGATAACAGGAGGATGAAGCCTGTTGGTGGGGTAGGATAAAAAACGCAGAGGGCATCTTTCCAGCTGAGTGCGTACAGGTGCTTCGTGGCGACCCTGACCAGGTACGCTTCTTGTTCTTCTTCTCCTACGTTGTGCGAGACACAAGTTGACGCGGGGATCACAATTCGCAGCTGCCCCTCAAGAGCATAGAAGGGGACGGCGAAGAGGATGGTGATGACGCACAACACCAGCAACAGCCTGAACAAGAGCAACAGCAGCAGTCACAGAAGCAACAAGAGTCCTCTGAAGAGGCGGCGCCTGCTAGCCCCGCTGCTGAGGCCTCCAAGAAGGAAAAACCCGAGGAGGACCCGCCTGCGCAGCCCACGGAGGAACAAACCAAGGAAGAGCCGCACGCCGCAACGCCTGCCACCACGGCCAGCCCGGAGGCGAGTCGCCCAGCCGAAGAAGCAAAGGAGGCCGCCGCCAGTCAGAAAGCCGAGTCCACAAACACGGAACCGACCACGAGCAACGCGGCTGAGGAGACTGCCAAGCCGCCTTCGGTACGCGTGACGCGATATCACCATCATCTTGCATTACCACAAACAACGAGCTCATCGATGGATGGATGGACGTGGGGAGAACAGGAGCCCGAGCACGTGGGCCGAGCCGCCGGTGAAGTGCGGGTGATCGCCATCACGGACTACTATGGCCAAGACGACATGGAGCTGACCTTCAAGGAGAACCAAACGTTCGTGGTTGACGCCCTCCTGTCCGAGGACGAGACCTACTGGTGGGGCACGCTGGGCGACAAAATCGGCGTTTTCCCATCCGACACCGTCCAGGTCTTGACAGGTGCGCGTCCTCCTCGCGCCTCGTGTGCTGGTCTCGTGAAGATGACGGTGGTGGATGGTAATGAGCTCAACCTCGTGGTGGTGTTGTGTTTGTTTGTGTTTGCAGGCAACCCGGACTTGATTCCGTTCCGGAGCATCGAAGACGAGGAGCGGCGGCGACAGGAGGTGATGAAGCAGAAGATCCTCGAGAAGCAGCGGAAGAAGAAGGAACTCGAGGACGAGCAGCGCCGGAAGGAGGAGGAAGAAAAGGCCCGCAAGAAGCGCGAGGAGAAGGAGCGCGTCATCCCCATGAACATCGAGAAGATGCAGCCCTGTTCCAAGTGTTCCACTCCCGTTCGCATCAAGGTAACTCCTCCCTTCCCTAGAGCTTGAGATTATTTTCTTTTTTATTACTATTAAAATCTCATGAA
>NAVB01001219.1:0-29213 GCA_002179805.1 Acanthamoeba lenticulata | reverse complement strand
AATCCCCAACAAACCACCACTCACGCGCCTCGGGGGACAATTAATTGCTAAATAGGCTGGGCCACTTGTACTATTGCTACAAGCCTGACTACTACTGGTTCGAGATGATGGTGATCGCGAGACGCCTGGCGCTCGCCCTGGTGATCTCCGTCGTGCCCCTTCACACCCCGTGGCGTGCGAGCCTCATCTTTGTGGTGCTTCTCTTCTCGCTCTGCTTCCAGTTCATCATGCAGGCACGTCCGCCCCCCTTCCCTCCCTCCCTCCCCGGACCCCTCCTCGCTCTTCTCTCGGCCCGGACCCCACCCTTAGGGGATCTCTCTCGTCTCTTTCTTTATTCTCTCTCTCTCTCTCTCTCTCGTTCCTGTCTCTCGTGTATGTGCGCGGACTACTGACGCGCTACACGGATGTGGATGTGGGTGTGGGTTGGGGGGGGGGCATGAATGAATGAATGTGGTGCAGCCCTTTAAAAAGGTGATCGAGAATCGGATGGAGGAGCTGGCCCTTCTGACGGTGACGGTGACCTTTAGTGCGCAGACGGCGTGGCGGAACCACGGCCAGGTGGGCCTGATCGTGAGCTACCTTCTTGAAGGCACCACCTATGCAGATGAGCTTCAGGAGAGCCAAGGGTTCAACAGCACGCTGGTGGTTCTCGCTCTCGCGCTGAACCTCTGCGTCGTGTGCCTCCTGGCTGTGGTGCTCGTCTGGCCCTTGGTCCTTCTTGTGTGGCGCAGCCTTCGCTTGTGGTGGTCCGCCCGGGGTGCCACAAAATGATGTTCGCGGTGCCGCAATGGTTGCAGGGTAACTCTTGAATTTGGACGTCCAACCTTCCTGAAAGAAAGAAGTTTAAGTGAAGCAGACATTATCTGGCAAGAAACTGGCCACAGAGCTGTTTCGCTCCTTTGCTCGACTCCACCTCGCAACCTCAGACATGGCGCTGCAGCTCGCCAACGTGACGCTCTACAAGAACGACCTGGCGTTCTACGAGCTCGTGGCCCCCTTTCCCAACAACGACACCACCCCAGCAACGTCTTCTGCGCCTCCCACCTTCTGCACCAAGTTGGACATTCCCCTCAAGTCCAAGAACCTCATCGTCGATACTCTGTCCGTCCGCTCTCCTGGGCTGGTGCTGGTCAACTACGACAGCGAGCTGCACGAGACGATAAAGGCGCGCGACAGGCACGAGGAGACCTTCCAGTTCAAGAGCGACTCCTTCGCCGACTTCCTCAAGTCGTGTGCCGGCACACCTGTGGAGTACACTACCCAGGCCGACTCCAAGGAAGACCACACCGTCAGCGGTACGCTAGGGCCCAAGCCTATCCCCCTTTCAAGACCCTAACCAAAAAACACAACATTTATTACCTACAAAACACATACAACAACAGGGATCGTGTTCACCGTGGAGGATCGGGTGGTGCCTATCGAAAACGGCACCCTCGTGGAGAAGCAGCTGTGCGTATTGGTTAACGGCAATGACCTTCGCCGTGTTTTGCTCAAGGACTTGAAGAGCGTCCGCTTGCTGGATACCTACCTGCAGGGCCAACTGCTGCAGATGCTGTCCAAGCTCTACGAGGCCAGAAAGCCGGTGCAGGTCGCTACGGGCACCACGAGCATCCATTTCTCCACCACGGGCCCAGGCGTGCGCGCGGGAGGCCACTTCAAGGTGTCCTACATCGACCGCACGGAGGAGTGGAAGTGCAGTTACCGCCTGGAGATCCCCAGCGACGAGTCTCTCGAACGCAGCGCCCGCGCCGACGAACTGGCCAAGGGCAAGGAAAGGGCCAAGGAGGAGCCGCATCAGGACAAAGAACGCAGAACCGGGGCCGAGCAGAACAGCAGCTGCGGCCAGCCCGAACTTCACCTCCACATGTTCGGTCAAGTGAAGAACGCCTCGGCTCAGGACTGGAACAGCATCCGGCTGCGCCTGGTGGCCAACGAGCTCGAGATCAGCAGCAACGAGGTCAAGAAGCCTGCCGGCGCTGGCGGAGGAGGCGGAGGAAGCAGGAGTGGGGCGGAGCGGACCAGCGCCTCCGGCAGCTCGATGCAGATCTTCATCAAGACCCTCACCGGCAAGTCCATCACCCTGGAGGTGAGTTCCTCCGACTCCATCGAGACCGTCAAGCACAAGCTGCAGGACAAGGAAGGAATTCCTCCCGACCAGCAACGCTTGATCTTCGCTGGCAAGCAGCTCGAGGAGAGCCGCACGCTCGCCGAGTACAACATCCAGAAGGAGTCCACCCTCCACTTGGTGCTCCGCCTGCGCGGATGTGTTGCGGGCGAGAACGACGCCAACTCCAGCTCCTCCTCCTCCTCCTCTTCTGCCTCCTCTCGCAGCGGGGACGAAGAGTTCGAGTCGTTGGACGCCGCCCAGATGAGCGGCCTGGCCAAGCACGTCATCTACGACATCAGCGTGCCAGTTACCATCAGGGCCAAGGAGAGCTGCCTGGTGCCCATCGCATCGTCGGCTGTGGAGGGCGATCTCGTGCTCGTGTACGACTCCCGCATCAACGAGCTGAACGCGGTGCGCGCGGTCCACCTGAAGAACTCGACTGGCCAAGTGCTCGCCCCGGGCCTCATCTCCGTGCTCGAGGACGGGCGGTTCGTGTCACAGAGCCAGTTTACGCCGATGCTGCCTGGTGCGTTCCCTTTCTCTCTCTGTCTCTCCCTCTCCCCCTCCTCCTCACCATTGGTGGTTTGGGGTCAGTTGTTTTAACTCGACCGATCCGCACACACACACACACACACTCCCCTTTTGGAATGCACGCGACCCTTAATCCATACATAGGGGACGACCAGCTGATCCCCTACGGCTATGACTCCACCGTCAGCATCGTGAAGGCGATGCCGTCCGAGTTGCAGGAGGACAACATCAAGGGTATCGGCATCCTCTACTCCACTGGCTCGAACCGCAGGCCGGTCGGATGCCGCCAGACCCACTTGAAGGTCAGGCGAACGCGGTATACGGTCAAAAACAACTCCACGGACAGAGCGATCAACAAGTTCTACATCGATCACAACGCGGACGTTAACCATGGCGGATTCGTCATCAAGACCATGGAGAGCTGCATCAAGTCCGTGACGGGCTTCAACCGATTCCAGGTACTCACCGCCCGGGATGGGATCGGGAGGGGATTTGCCCTTGTGGGGTTGGGGGGGGGGGAATAAGGAAGAGCCCGCTCGTCCCGGTCAGTCATGGTCATTACTTGATCATGTGTGTGTGGGGGGGGGGTGTTCATGTGTGTCGACCTTCTCTAATCGGGAGACCTTGTCCCATGGGAACCACGCCCATACGCACATACGCACCACAGTTCTATCTGCCGCCGCAAGGGGAGATCGAGTTCGTGGTGGCAGAGGAAGCGACCTACACGACAGATCTGCTCACTACGGGCAGCCTCGTCCAATTCGTCAAGCAGCGCGCTCCGGACCTGCTGCTAGCCGTCGCCATGGAAGAGAAGACGCTCGACATCTTCAAGGGCATCATCATCCGAGAGGAGGCTCACGCAGCGCTCCAATCTCTGGAGTCAGGAAGGCACGTGCAAGTGCACGACGATGATGCATCATCTCCTCACCTCAACATCGATGCCAATGAGGAGACGACGCAACGAAC
This sequence comes from Acanthamoeba lenticulata, assembly GCA_002179805.1. Taxonomy (NCBI): domain Eukaryota; phylum Discosea; order Longamoebia; family Acanthamoebidae; genus Acanthamoeba; species Acanthamoeba lenticulata. Next base: position 25,609 of record NAVB01001219.1, on the reverse strand, counting down.
GAGGGCTGATGGAGGCGTCTGTGTGTGTGTGTGTAGGTTCTCAGACCGCCAGGTCAGCGATTGGGCGTCCGGTTCCTCAGTTGGCGGAAAGCTGCTGGACGAAAAGATCCTCACGGCAGCCCAGAAAGTGCTCGAGCTCAGGGCTGCGACTGCGGAGATGCAACGGCAGATTGACAACCACAAGCGCCACATCGATAAGGTCTTCCAAAACCAGAACAGACTCCGCGAGAATATCAGGTCGCTGGACAAGATGACCAACTCCGACTTGATGAAGAGATACTTGAACGATCTCAACGTGGAAGAGGACGACTTGATCAGCACGAGAAAGGAGATCGACGCCATCGAAACAGCGAAGCTACAACGCGACAAGGAGCTCGGTGACCGCCAATTTGCCCTGACCAAGCTCGCTCGCGTTGCCCGAGAGGCCCTGACGGCGAGCTGATCAGGCGGTGCTTCTATTTCTATTTCCCCAGGCCGCAACAAATTCTCCTTGCTCGCCGACCGGCTTCGGGTGTGACTTGTCCCGGCTCCTAGCCGCGCTTGTGGTTGAGCGCTGCCACAAGCCACTCCGCGCCTTCTAGGAGTCCCTCCCCTGTGGTCATGGTGCCCGTAGTGTCAGGGCCCGTGTTTGAGGGGTTGTATGTGAAAAGAGGCTGCGCACCGCTGATGCCACTGCAGGGCTGCAGGTGGAGGTGAGTGCGCCGCAAACTGCTCAGGCGCAGATGTTCTGCGACCTCGCTCGGATTCATCGCCTGGCAATCGAGGAGAAAGAAGAGAGGGCGTGAGGCTCAAATCGGATGATGTGCGTGCGTGTGTGTGTGTGTGTGTATCTAGAGGTGCACACGCACGCCTGGCAAGTCCTGCTTATTCGCGTAGATGAGGCACACACAATCGCGAAGCTCGTCCTCGGCGAGCATTAGGTGCAGCTCATCTGCCGCCTCGCTCACGCGTTCTCTGGGTAGAGGAGAGGGGGGGGGGGACGAGCAGAATGAGACAACGACATCTTTTGATAAAACGCCAAACACCCCCAGAACAGGCCACTGGTACTACTACTACAGCGGGGTGGCGACAGAGGAGAGAAAGAGAAAACAGAAAGAAGCGGGAGGGGACCACATACCGGTCGTTGGAGTCCACCACCATCACGACGCCTTGCGTGTTGCAGTAGTAGTGCCGCCACAACGGTCGAATCTTCATTTGGTGTAAGTGCCAACCCCAAGGACGATGGCCCAATTGACATGAGGGGAGAGGGTGTTAGCTCAGCCTCGAGGAACGTGCGCGGAAGTGAATGAGCATTCACGTGCCTTGTCGGGTCCTCCGACATCCCTGCCCCGCCCCAAGCCCCCCGGGGCCCCAAACACACGCGCGAGCAGAGCCAGGGACACAAGAAGAAGAAGAACCCCATCAGTGTGAACCACGAGAGAACCCGGGGGGGAAGAGCTCTCTTGTGGTTCACAAAAGCACAACAACGCCCGAAAGAAAAGAGTGGGGGGGAGGGGCACCAACCAAAAGGTCAGATTGTAATTGCGATACTCCACCGTTTCTGCCGTCATGACACGACAGGACCAACGAAAGAGGTCAGTCCACCACCACTCCACCACCCCCACCAACATAAATAACCTCCCCTCTCATCCAATCCCGGTGCCTCGCAGGAAGAAGAAAGGAGCCCCCTCCCAACCAGATCCGAATTAGGGAGAGGAAGGAGGGGGGAGGGGGGTTGGGAGAGCCGCCCCCGCACGGACCCACGTTGAACCCTGTGAGCACGAGAGAGAGAGAGAGAGAAGAGGGGGGGATCATCGTCAGGCCACGTGGGGGGATCCCCAAATCGGCAATAGTTTGGACGTCTGAGAGGAAAAGAGAACGCAAGCCAGTGCCCCACCCATGTATGGGTTTATGGGTATATGGGGGAGAGGAAGGAAAAGAAGAGGAAGAGAAGGAGCAGGAGGAGGAGGAGGAGGAGGAAACAAGCGCGTGCCGATGGTGGGGATGGTGGTGACCACCTCGTTCAACTTGAGGCGGTACAGGATCGTCGTTTTGCCTGCCCAGGCGATGGAGCGTGTGGTGAGTGGAGATTTTTTGATGATATGACCCTTTTCATTTGATTTGAAGCAGAACAGAGCAGAAAGGTTCATGAATCCCAATGAACATTTTTGTAAATATATATTTTAGGAAAAATAGAAATCGTATGTGGGGAAAAGTTCGTACCCGAGGCGTCAAGCCCGACCATGAGGAGGCGCACCTCGCGTTGGCCGGTAAGGAGGCGCCCAACAAACGAGCGACCCAGGAAGGAGGCCAGTCCGCCGCCCGACTTCCAGCTCGATTGCGACGTTCTGGAGCTCTGCCTACTCGCCTCCCCCCCCCCGCCCGCAAAAAAAAATTCATGGGCGGCTCGCCAGCTGAGAAAGCAAGAAAACGGAGCAAAAAATGAACGTCGGCGAGAGGGGACAAGCAAGAGGGAGGGCGCACGTAGACGACGAGGAACTATTCGTAGCGTAGGAGGCGCGGAAGGCCATCTTCCAGGGCTGCCTCTGAGCTGCGATGGCCCCCACTTCTGTGGCCATCTGTGCCGGGCTGATCCAGGGATTAATCTGCTGGCGCCGGGCCACGTAGAGGGGCCTCCACAGCTCATCGTCTGATAGGCCACAGAATGTGCACATCAGCAACTCATCATGATGGCGAGGCTGATGATGATGATGATTCAGAGCAGCAGCAGGCAGCAGGCAGAAGGCAGACAAGTTCTGCGCACCCTCGGAAACAATCTTGAACGTTGAGTTAATGCGAGCTAGTTGGCCCAGCCCTTTCAGGTCGAGGAGGGAGAACACAAGGAAGAGCAGCTCATTGGGAAGCGCCTCAAACAGGCCGAGCGCGGTGCACTCTCGGACCGCGACACGGGCCTGCATGAGGCACTTGGTCGCCGCCAACATGGGAGGTTCATCTGCACACGGCATAATCCAAAACACATGTTGGGACACGCACAGAACCGGCCACGCGAGAACCCCCGGCAGCCACGCGCCATACGAATGTGGTGGGTGTGCGAGTGTGAGCGCCGTGTGTGTGCGCGTGTGTGCAAATATATATTTAGACATAAAAAGACATATCCTTGTGGGTGTTTGGCACACAGATACACACTGGTGACCAAGGTGACGATTCGGGGGGGGGGGTACCAACGAGGAGGGCAGTGTGTAGCCACCCGCAAGCAGCACCCACCACGCGCCTGCCGGCAAGCGCAGCCACGAGGCGAGGCACCAGCTCGTCATGGGAGGAAGCGGGCCCATGCCCCAGTTGCCCGTACTTCCCGCCTGGAGGGTGGGTGTGAGGCAGAGAACTTGCTTCTCTTCGTCCCTCTCCTCGGCTTCTCGTTCTTCGTCAATCTACCGACCTACTTGATCCATCCAATCCATCCCGCTCTTTCTTTCTTTCTCTCTCTCTCTCTCTATCCTCAAGTGAGTGTGTTTGGTCTCGTTCTCTTCATGAGTGCGCTCACATCCTTCCTTGTTTGGGAGGGGGAGGGGGGGAGAAGAGGGCCCAAGCAGAGTGGAGGGAGGGAGGAGGGGAGTGATATGGAGCGGGAAGAGGGGGGGGAGGGAGTAAGGAGGGAGGAGGGAGGAGTGCACGCGCACCGCCCCACGTGAAGCATTCGCCCCGTGCAGTGATAGCTACTGAGTGCGACACGCCGAGACCACCACCACCGGCCACCTGCACGTGCCACCCCCCCCCATTGGTGAGGAGGATTTGGGGGGGGGGAGCAAGGGACTGGAGGTCGTTTATGTGTGCGTGATTATGCCTCTCTCTCCTCTCTCCTCTCTCCTCCTCTCTCCTCTCTCCCCCCGCACCTCCACGACGTCGGAAAGCGCTTCAACGCGCGTGGGGACCCAGCAGTCGGTGCGCGTGCCGTGTCCGAGCTGCCCGTGTTTACCCTGGTTGGTGAGCACATGGTCCCAGTAGACAGAGAGCATCATTGTGGTTATTGTCGTAAGAGCGAGAGAGAGAGAGAGAGAGCAGTCTGTCAGTAACTGTCGGCGGATATATAAATAAATAAATAAATAAATATGGAAGGGGGGAGGGGGCAGGAAGGGGGAGGAGGAGATACGTGCCTGGCCAAAGGTGTAGAGCATGCCCTCACTCGTTACGCAGAGCGAGTGATTATCGCCACATGCCACTCGACGAACGTGCGAGATCGTGGACACCAGCGTGGGACTGTCGTCTGCTTCTGTGTTCCCTGTGCCTCTCTAGTGAGCGCGCACTCTCTTGTTAGCCATATCCCCATATGCACGCCCCATCATTCTTCTAGATCTTGCAGCAAAAAAGGAGGGAAGAGCAGAGAAGAGAACCTGTCCGTAACTGTTCCCGCCGTGAGAGAACACGAGTCCTTGATCTTTGCTCCTCCCCCCCCCCCCACATGACAAAGTTGGCCAATGGGTTTGTTTTGTTTTGTGTTTTGCTCCGTTTTCGTATGCGCGTGCGCGTGCGCGTGCGTGTGCGTGTGCGTGTGCGTGTGCGTGTGCGTGTGCGTGTGTATGTGTGTTTGTGTGTTTGTGTGGACACAGTCCCAATGGGGGGGGGAACAAGTACGGGTGAGGAACAGAGTGTGGGAGCCTCCGCAAGCCACTTCCACCACTGGAAGGGGCTTATCATTGAAGGGCGACTGGATCACGCGCATCTGGGTGTCGCGGCCTAGCGTCCATGCGTAGGCCACGTGCTCCTCTGGCCCGGCGAATCATGAGACGGGGGGCGAGGACAAGGACGAGGGCGAGGAGGAGGAGGAAGAAGAAGAAGAAGGAGACCGCCCTCCACGCTCAGCATGTCCCTTCTTTGGATCGTACTGAGGACGGGTGGATGGAAGAGAGAGAGAGAGAGAGAGCAGAGAGAGAGAGGGACTCTGCGCGGCACAGGAAGACAAGGAGGAAGAGGAGGAGGAGGAGGAGAGAGGTCCAGGGCAGCGCAGAGAGAGAGAGAGGAGAAAAGAAGAAGAAAAAAAAAGAGAAGTACCGGTGATGGCGAGTGTGGAGAGAGCTGTGGAGGCGAGTTGAGTCACGCGGAGGCCCTGGAGAGGCAGAAATGGATGAGGTGACGTGCTGCCCTTATGGATCGGGGCGGCTTCCTCGCCCCAGAGGTAGACCTGCTCGGATCCGCGCACGCCTGGACACGCCCCAGTACACACAAACACACATACGTGCGCATAAACAAAACAAATCACAAACCAGATAAATCACCGAGCACATACATGCATACAACACATACAAGTCCCGATGGTGGTGGAGGTGGCGATGAGAATACGAGCGGGAGGGAAAGGAAGCCCACGAAACATGAGAGAGAGAGAGAGAGGGAAAAGAACAAACAAAAAAAAAAAAAGGGAGAGAGATACGGTAGCAACCTGTGTGCGTGAGCGCAGCGACGTGGAGGCAAGCCGGCGCGACGGAAGACACTTGGCGATGAGCGAGGAGGCCCTGAACGGGCCGTGGAAGCAGCTTTCCCTCATGGCCAAAGAACCGCCAGGTGGCTCTCTCTCCCTCGCCTCCCCATTGGTAGACCTTGCCCTCTGTGATCCAACCCCCCACCCCCATCCGCCAAGTTAACGTCTATAGAAGTGGTGGTGGGGGGGAGGGGACCTACGAGAGTAGGATCTACGAGAGCTTTCAGCAACACGACACACGCCAGGCAAACTCTCTCTTTTTGAGCAGTTAACGTACGCGAGGAGACAGCGTATGTTTTGGCGCCCGCGCAGGCTACGCGGACGATTTGCATGGCGCCGAGCGCTCGCACAAGTTCAGGCTCCGTCGCGTGCATAAGCGTCCCATGGCCGAGCTAGACGAGCCACCACACAGCCAGTGAGTGTGTGCGTGTGTTTCGCGTGCAATCGCAGCGCCTTCATTCTCTGTCCCTCTTTCTTTCTCCCCCCCCCCCTCACCCCCAATAAGCTCCTCCCGCCCCTCCTCGGAGGAGCCTCGGTGGAGGAGGAGGAGGAGGAGGAGAAGAAGAAAAAGAGGGAGAAGAAGGGGAAGAAGAGGAGGCGCGTACTTGGCCGTGCTTGCCGAACCCGAAAGTGTAGACCCTGCCGTTAGAGGGCGGAACACCACCAGCAAACTGGGCGACCCCGTCAGCCAGGAGGAGGTTCTGGCCTGTAAGCAGCAGCAGCAGCAACAACAGCAGCAGCAGCAGTCATCGCCTCACCACAGTAACATCACGGCGATCACACGTGGGCACGAGTCAGACGAGCGCGTGATATATTTTGATTGGTTGTTTGTGATTGACAGGTAGGAGATCAATATGCCACTTGTAAAGACCACAGCAGCGCTTCTATCTAGATACAGATGCCTCCACTTCGTGGTGGCGGCGAGGAGGGGGATGTGGATTGGGGGGGGAGGGGAGGGGGAGGGTGGTGAAGCACCCAGGACGCAGTGGGAAATGGAGTCGAGATCGGGATAGGAGCTGCCCAAGCCCTTGCCTCCTACCATGAAGAGGCGCTCGCCCCACACCACCAACTTGTGGTCTCTCCGCGCCGACGGCCAATGTCGCCACTCTCCTTGGCCTTCGCTCACTTCCTCTGCTTCGTCCTCCCGTAGCCGCTCCCTTTCTTCTTCTACCTCCTCCTCCTCCTCCTCCTCTTCATCATCAACAACAACACCGCCTTGCTGCCATTTTTGTTTTTGTTGTTTTTGTTGTTGTTGGTGGTGGTGGTGGTGGTGCGTGTCGGAGGCATGATGATGATGCGGAGCATCGGTTTGAGCTGCTCCTCGCGCCTCGTCGTCGGTAACTGAAGTGGCCTTCTGGTAGGGAGGTCCGGGCCGTAAAGAAGAGGGAGAGGGAGAGCAGGGACCCAGGCGAGTCCACGTCCTTGAGCCCAGATGAAGGGCCCACAGATCATCAAAACAGCGTTCTTGGTTGCAGCCGCCTGGGAACACATCACGCCAAGATCGAAAGAAAGATACAATGGAAATGACATCAGGGGAAATGCATGTGCAAGAGGGAAGGCTCTCCCTCCCTTCCTCCGGCATCCCACCCAATCAGGGGGAGGGCGGAGAGGGAGAGGGGGGGGGGGCACAATGCCTACCGGAGACGAGCATGAGCCGCCCCTGGTAGAGCGCTGCGGCATGGCGGGTGCGGGGGGCCGGGAGAGAGTCGCCAAAACACGAGAGGCGCTGCCAGTTACGCGTCCCTGGAACGCGCACGCCCAGCAGCAGCAGCAGCAGCAGCAGCAGCATGAGAGCCACCGCGCCATCACATGTGTGCGAGTCAGCCCAACCCCTGCGGTCTGCACACACGCCTTCTCTCTCTTTCCTTTCCTCTCCGAGAGCGGGTGGTGATGGTGGGGGCGAGGCTGTGGGAAGGAGGAATGAGAAAGGGGAAGGATTGGGGGGGGGGGGTTACCAAAATGGTAGACGTAGACAGAGTTGGTGTAGCAGTTGCCTTCCTCGACGCCCCCAAAGATCCACATGGCGTTGTCGGCGACCACAGCTGTGTGACCGTACCGGTTGGGCACCACGCCGTAAGCGGGCTCCTCTTCCCAAGCCCCTCGGTCTGTTCGTCATGCCCTCCCCCACCACCATGCTCAATCAAGCAAAGCAAAGCAAAGCAACCACCATAGGAGGCCGGGCATGAGGATGTGGACCCGTGCACGTACCGAGCGAGTAACGATAGAAGGGGGCCGAACAGTGGGTGCCCGTCGTGCCGTCAGTGCCACCAAACAGGTAGAGGTGGCCGCCACGACGCTCCGACAAGGGCGCGCCATCCTCGAGGTCCGCATCGGCTTCAGCGTGCCAGACTAGTGTGTGGCCACTCCGGGCGCTCGGTGCCGTTGCGCCTTTGTTCGGCAGGCAAGACCACACCCCGAGCCCTGGGTAGCGGGTTTTCATTCCCCCAAAAGAGGAAGTTGAGAGGGCGAAAAAAAGGGCGGGATGGGGGCACATCTCGCGCACAAAAGAAAGGGTGCGCGCACCGAAACTATAGCAGAATAGGTCAGCATAGGTCTGGCTGCCCTGTCCGCCATGGATAAACCTGGCACCCGCCAGTTCACGCATGGTTGCATTTTAACCGGAGTTTGAGCGGCAAAAGAGAGAGCGTGCACGCGCGCCAGGTCGGGTGGGGGGGTGTACAATTTGGTCGGGGTCATCGCAGCGGCGTGTGCACTCCGAGCAGAGGGCGCTGCCCCCGCACCATCACTTGAAATGAACTGCACGACAGCAGACGGGCATCGGTCGGCATCAAGTTCCTCTTCTTCGTCGCAGCCCAAATCCCACCGCAACAACGAGCCCCTCACGGTGCGCGCAGTTCCGTCGAAGCCCCCAAATAACCAACAGCGACCCTGTTTCCGCAACACGTGAGCCATCGCGTGTGTGCGCGCCCTATAAAGGGAAGAAGTCTGACCTGGGCATCCACTCCTGCCGAGTGATCAACAAGGCGCACCGCTGACGCCCCTGATGCAGGCTGCGTCCCCAGCTGGGAGCAGAACGATGCTTGTAACGGAGCCCACCCGCCACTGGCCAGCCGGGACAGGCCTTCCTTCACACAGGTGCTCGACTTGTTGCTGGTGTTGTAGTTCATTGGGTGGGGCAAGTGGGGCAGTGTCCACCCAGTGGCAGACGCGACCTTGAGCGGGAGTCTTGCTGACGTCGCCGCCGGTGGTGAAAGTGGTTGCCGGGAAAGAAGAAGAGAAATGATGATTTTTTTTGTTGTCCTTGTACTAAATTAGGGGGGCAATAATTATTGGATTTAGAATTGCTTTGTTGTTTACCGTCTTCTTCAGGTCGCCGGTAACAACCAAAAACCTCAAGACAGCTGCCGTGTTGGGGTAACTCACCTTTCCAGAGTGGGGGAGGGAGACCTCCATTCGTGTTCTTCTTCTCCTCCTTTATCGCCGCGCTTGTTCCACTCGTGGTGTGTATTGATGTTTGTTTGTGCTGGCATTTTGTCTTGGGGGGGAGGAAGGGAGGTAGCAGTGTATGGAGGGCCAGGCGGCAAGTTGCGACGAAGCTGCGCAGCTGCCACAAGTCGTATCCGCCTTGCGGCAGGACCTGGCCACGTTATGGGCGGAGCTTCGGGAGGAGCGCCGCCTTCGACTTTTGCTTGAGGAGCGACTGCGCAGCGTTCTCCCGGCGGTTGATGATGCAGACCGCGCGTCGGTGGAAACATCGGCTCCAGTGTCAGGAGAAGGAACAACTGCTGCCTCTGAGGCCAACCCCGCGGCACTTGCCTCGCCGGCCACCTCCTCCTCGTCTCGCATCGTGCCGGCCACTCAGCAGCATCAACAACAACAACAACAACGCCTGGTGGCGGCTTCACCGCGCCAGCCAACCCCGGCCCGCGTCGTTTCATCCTCGAGGTACGCGCGCGTGGCGGGGCCGGCAATGGGGTCGGTCCCATATAGGCGGAGGCTCGCGCGATAACCGTGAGTCGTGGTGGTTTTGGGGGTGTTTTGGTGTGCGCCATGGCATGATGCGTACAGCCTGGTGCGCCCGAGGGAAAGCGTGGACCAGCAGGAGCCTCAACAACAGCAGGATCGCTGGGAGAGCGTAGAGAAGCGGCTGGCCAGCCTCGAGGAAAATGTGTGGGCACTCACGCGGCAGCAAGGTCAGGCTCTGCCCGCAGCATCGGGCCTCCTGAGCAATCTCCTCGGCCGCGTCGAGGACAAGAGCAAAGCCAAACGGCGCGTACGGGGTCTCCCCAAATCCCTAAATCCAGTCGGATCCAAACCAATCCGACAAGAGATGCGCGCACATCACTCTCTCTCTCTCTCTCTCTCACCACTGTGCTCCGATCGGCCATCGGTGATGGCGGCTGGGTTGGGAGGTGCTGCAGGCGCCCCGGGGCGGAGAAGTGGACAGCGACGACGAGAGCGGAAGCAGCAGCAGTCCTTTCCTCGGTCTCAGCCCGCAGGAGCTGGCTGAAGTCCAGGAGCGCACGGCCAACCGCTCCGTGCACGCCATCGTGAAAGACGGGAACCTTCTCCATCTTCGAGTACTCCCCCTTACCCCCATACTTGATCCTCCGCAATATCACCCACTCCGCGATCTCTGTCCCCCCCCCCAATCAAATAATACGTGTGGGGGGGAGGGGTCTCTCAGCAAGGAGAGCGAGAGAGAAAAAAAAGAGAAAAAAAAAACTAATCACCGGGTGCGTGTCCAAAGAGACAATAATTGGGCACCTTAAAAATCTGGCATTGTCGTGATTGTCTGCGGCGGAAAAGAAAGAGTGAGCGATGATCATCAGGCAAGTCAAGTACAAGCTGGGCATAGACTGAAGCAAGTTACCGATGAAGGTGCCGAGCAGGCCCACGTCAGGGAACTGGCTCTTGTAGCCGAAGAACGTGCTCTGTGCATGCCGCCACACATGGGCAAAGGCGCCCCCCCCCCATCTGTGAGCTCGGGCCCCGCGCGGCGAGGAAAAGCAGAATGGACCAAAATTATACACAAAATACAAAGACAAGAACATATGAAATGCAGAAGAGGGAGAGAGAGAGAGAGGGACCTGGAGCTGGTTCATGGACTGCTTCTGCTGGAAGACGCTGCGGAGGGTCCAGAAGAGCGGGTATGACAGCACGCCCGGCAGCGCCTGCTCCTGATACGACGCGCAGCACCCGAGGTCGGAGAACACCTCGCCCACCTGGCCCACAGCGGTTCGCGATTCGTTACATGACAGGTCATATAAGACATACAAGAATACCATATAAGAAATGGAGGGGATTGGGGGAGGACATTGCACGACGCATGATTGTTTGGGGATTTCGGGGAGGACAAGTCAGTACGGCATAGGTGCCGGCGGCGGCCACGAAGTCGGCCCAGAAGCCCGGCTCGATCTCAGGGACTGTGTCGATGCGGAGGCCATCGAACCCGTAGGTCGTCATCATCGTGCGTATCCAGTTCAGCAGCTGGCTCTTGACATACGGGTTCTGCCTCCCGCATATCACGTGATATTCAAATAAAACGCCAATAAACAACATGGCCAGCAAATCCCCCCCCCCCAAAACCCAATCCCCAAAACCCGGACCCGCGCCCGGTCAGCGCCGTGCCAAGGCACCGACCACCACGGGCGAGCATCCCAGCAGGGGAGAGAGGGAAGGGCAGGGGAGAGGCACCGTTTGGTTGAGGTCGGGAAGTCCCGCCAGCTTGCAGAGCTGCACTTCCGGTTGGAAACACTTGATTGGCACGTGCATTCGAGTCAGCAACCTCAGTAGGGCAAGAACAAAGAAGATGATGGTGATGGTGATGCTACTGATGCGATGTGATGATGTGATTGAGGAAAAAAGAGGGGGGGGGAATGAAAGAGAGAAAGAAAGAGAAAGAGAGAGAGAGAGAGAGAGAGAGGTAGAGAGAGGTAGAGTAGGATGACACCGTGTAATCGTTGATCTGGCAGTTGCTGGGGCAAACTGTACATTGGTGGTAGTGCGCGGATTGGTTGAATGGGCTCTTGAGGCCATTTCGGGGGAAGGGAGAGGTGAAGGAGGGCAATCATTGGCCACGCACACATACACACATGCACACACAATGTCGTCTCCGTCAGTCAGTCACCTGGGTCTTGGCGGCAGAGCACATCGCGCCAGGCGCGTACCAACTGCGAAATGGGCACGTTGCCTCCCATGTGGTTGGCCACCTGCAACAACATACACACACACCACCACCACATATACGTACAAGCATGGACGCGCCGTGCACGTGAGTCGCCAGCGTTGCTTTTGTTTTCTTTCTCAACGTGCGGAATGCAAAGAGACAAGAGAAGAGGGAAAAAGAGAGAAGAGAAGAGAAGAGAGCGATTTGGGGGGGGGCACCCCACCACGTCCAACATGACCCAGATGCCTCGCGCGTGGCACGCCTGCAAACAGTGGGGTGGAGGGGGGCACGCGTGAGAGTTTCTACGGAATCACGAGCACATATAGTGCGCCCATGTGATCCCCTGCATGCCTGCCTCCCCCCCGGGCGTGTGGGTCTTAGCGTACGCTGATGAGTTGGCGAAGGTCGTCGGCGGTGCCAAAATGGGGATTGATCCCGTAGCTGTGCTCCCGCCCATCCAGTGATTCACCCACCCAGCGGGGAGAGCGTGCATGTGAGACCATGTGGCGCGCACTAATTCATGGGGCACGGATCATCGTCATCATCGTGACGCGTACAGGTCCTTGGACCAGTAGCCGTGATAGCCACCTGGCGTGTTGGTGACGACGGGCGAGATCCAGATGGCATCGAAGCCCATCCCCGCGATGTAGTCCAGATGGTTGATGACCCCTGCAAGGAAACTCCAAACGTCACGTGCAACCCAACACCAACTCGAGGCAGAAAGAGCGAACGCGAATTCAAAAGCGGACGGAAAAAAATGATGATAAAATAAAAACAAAATTAAATTTGTGTCTTCACTCTGGTGGGGGTTTACTTGCCTTGGAAGGTGCCCCCACAGTAGCCAGATAGGTTGGTGCACGGCGCAAAGTTGCCGTCGTTGGTGAGCGCAAACCGATCAGTGAGCAACTGAGCAACAATTGTCAGAGCACCGAGGAAGAGGGTGCAACCCATAACCAACGCTCGCCGTCAACACAAAAAAGAGGCAGCGAGCGGCACATGCCTGATAGATGGTGCGGGACCGCCAGGCGTCCGGACTTGCCCCATAACCGCTGCAGAGAAGCAAACACAAGAAGGTGAATAGCAGCGCCAAAGCGCTGGTCGCTCTGATGCTCATCATGGCTGGCTGGTGCGTGTGCCACTTGCGCGAACTCAAAGAGAGAAGGAGAGCACGCGCGGTGGGCCAGGCGAGAGAGGAAGGCCCAACGGCCCATCCAGTCTGTTCCTTTTTTGTGCCGACACCTGCTTTTCCCACGTTCCTGGTCCCGTTTCTTCAGGGTTTGTAAGTGTTGACCGCTGTTTGCAGATTGATCTCGCTTGGGTGCGCACCTCCGGATCGACCACAACCTTGCACTACGCGCTCTGCCACTTTCCATTCTCTCATGGAGCCCCTTCAAGATGTGGCTGAGGATCACGACACCTTCGTCGATAAGGCAAAGGAACACGATGAAAGTGAACTCCACACAAGCGAAGACGAGCAGCTTCACAAGACACAGCACGATCCGCACGCCATGCGCAGCGAAGACATGGACATGCGCTTTCAGGAGGGGGGCAAGGTCTCCAAGAAGTCGTTCTTTGAACGGTTTACGGTGCTCTGGGCCCAGCGGTACCATGCCTCTACCCTCCAGCGAAGCTTTGTCCTTCTCATCTCGTGTTTCCCCCCCCCCCAACTCTAACAGGAGGATGATCGATAAGCTAAAACAATCGCCTCACCTGAAGCGCGCAACGGAGATTGTGGGCTCCAGCACCAACAAGTTGCGTGAACGGCTCATCAACAAGCAGTTTATTGACAAGAAGAAGAAAGAGCTGACGGACAGGATGAGCATGCCGCCCTTTGTGCGCACCATTGACAAGCTGTACGCGCGCCACCCTTCTGTTCTGTCCTCCAACCACCAGCACCACTCCTTCTGCGGAACTGCGCTGCTGTTGTTCTCCAATTTGCGTCCTCTAACCCGTCCAACGGAGGCACTCACCACGCGAACCTCACGACTGCGGTTTGCGGACACCAGGGGCTTCACGGTGGGCATCTTGTTGATGCTCGTTACGGAAGCGCTACTCACCAAGCCCAACGCCATGTATCAGTTCTACACCGCCCTCATGTTTCCCGTACTGTCTCCCCCCCCCTCCCCCCAATTCTCCCTTCCCCATGAAGCCGTTCCGCGTGCTCGTCCCCTTTCCCTAAGCGGCGGGGAGGCGCTCTCTCACTGGCTCACCTCTCTCTCTCTCTCTCTCACACACACACACACACACAACACTCGTGGCGGTGGCGGTGGCGGTCGTGGTTGCAGCTGATGGTCTACCGCTTTGTGTCGTACCACCGCATGAAGTGGCATTACTTCATGCTCGACTTCTGGTGCGTCCCTTGCGGAGAGTCGTAGCAACAGAGCTAAATCAGCAGCAACACTTACCCGCCGAGGGGGGGGTCGGTGGGGCACGTGTGCTGCTGCTGCTGCTGCTGCTTGATAGCTACTACTGCCAGATCCTGCTCCTGTTCTTCATCTACTGGCACTCGTCCAACCCGATCTTCTTCCAGTTTGTGTTCTGCTTGAGGTGTGACCCCTTTTCCCCCTTCCTCGCCCCCCCCCCTTCTCTGTCTCTCGTTCGTATAAACTGAATTCATGGCACGCACTTTGGGGGGGGGGGGAACAGCAACGGGCCGCTGGCAGGAGCGATCGTGATGTGGAAGAACAGCCTCGTGTTTCACGACATCGACAAGATGATCTCGCTCTTCATCCACATCTATCCGCCCATCGGTGCGTTCACTCGAGTGACTGCTAGTTCTAGTCCTAGTCGTAGTTGCGTGAAGACCAAGGTGGGTGTGCCTGACACGCAGTGTCGGTGTGGTGCTGGCGGTTTGCGCGGGGGGGGACCTTAAGTGACCTACTGCCTACGCTGGTGGCCCAGCGAACAGTTCACGGTGTGCCAGGACCCCGAGTGCTCCATCTCGTGGACAGCCTCCTTCTGGATTCCCCTCACCCTCTACTCCTTCTGGCAGGTCCGTGCTGCTTCCCTTCTTCCCCCCCCCCATTCGTGGTGTGAAAGCCGGGGGGGGGGTAGAGGGGGGTGGAGTGGGCTCACAACCCTTCCATGGTGGGGTGCTGTTTTGGGGGGGGGGATTCATGCAGGCCCTCTACATCCTCAAGACGGAGCTGATGGACAAAAAGAAGCTCGAGTCTGACACCGCCATCATGACCTCGCTCCGGTGGTTCATTCGAGAGGACAAGCCCCACCCGATCTACAAGGCCCTCCTGGCGCGTGGCATCCGCATTCAACCCGTCGTCCTCCTCGTCTGTGCGTTTACCCCCCGCCCACGCATCAATCTTTGTTTTATAGGGGCAAGAGGGAGGAGGGAGCTCCCCTTCCTGTCTGGTCTCTCTCCCCCCCCCCGCCTTTCTCCTCCGATGGGCCATCCCATCCCATCCCATCCCATCTCTTCCCTTCCATCCGTCATCGTCGCGTGGGGAGGTGGCCAACTCTCAACTTCCTTCCTTCCCGGCGCCAACGGGATTTGTGGGGGGGGGGATCCACCAACAGTGATTCAGTTCGTGTACACGATGCTGACGCTGCTTCCGATGCACTTGGCCTACCGCTACTTCTACGTGCACTCGGCGTTCCTCTTCTTCGTGTTCTGCGCCTGCACGTGGTATGGCGCCACCTTTTACTTTGAGGTGCGCACGTCCCTTCCCGTCCCATCCTTTCACTACTCCTCCTCCCATTTCTCTCTCCCATTTCTTTCTCTCTCTCTCTTGCCTTGCCCTCGCGCGCGGCTGTACACCAACACGAACGCCGTTATGCGCAGGTGTTCAGCGAGAGCTACACCAAGCGCCTCTCCACCCGTCTGAAGCGCGATGCGGGCGAGGAGAAGGAGAAGGAGAAGAAGGAGAAGAAGAGACTTCCTACGAAAAAGTCGTTCGTTTCCTTCTGCTTCTTCTTCGTGCCGGCCCTCACCGCCCTCTACTTCCTCATCGAGTGGGCCCTCGTCCGTGCCTCCTGAGCTTGGAGGAACCAACGGACCAACGGACCAACCAAACCAGAGAAAGGAGAGCACCGGGGCCCCAGCTGACACACGTGCACCATCCATTCATCCATCCATCCATCCACCCATCCGTCCTCATCTATCACCGACGAACCACTACCACCACTGCGAACTGCTGCGCTCGCCAGCTTCGTTCGCGCGGCCTGAGCGTGCTGCCCGGGTTGGCCGCTCCCGGAGGAGAGACCAGCGCAAGCGCAAGAGGCAGCTTGATTGTACCCCCCTTTTCTTGTTTTTTAATTTGCGTGGGCGGCAGCTCGAGCATAGGCTCGCTACATTGCACAATACACACACACACAACACCCCACACTTCACTCATTCGTGGTGATCATCACGTGCGACCTTTCTCTTGGTCTTGTTCTTGTTTAAGCGCAAAATACAAGAGCGCCGGCGGAAGACGCAAGGGGCCTCTTACGAGTCAAAGGCGGCGAGCTTGACCAAGTAAGTCAGGGTGGCCTGAGGGGGAATGGTGGGCGGGTAGCCCTGGTCTCCAAAGGCAAACTGCGGCGGGATGATGACCTTCCGAACTTCATCAACACACATGCCGAGCATGCCCTCTTCGAAGGATGGGAGAACCTCGTTGCGCCCGAGTGTGATCTTACGCGATTCGTCCCTGTTACCTCCGGAAGCGTCGAACGGCTGGCCATCTGCCAGAGTGCCCATGTACAGAACGTGAATGGTGTCTCCCGCAGCGGTCTTGCGCTCACAAGCGTCCGGTCGTTGGATGATTTCAACGCGGAGGCCGCCCACATCTTCGCTTACCTCGCTCGCGCCCTCTTCGACAGTCGGCGCCTTACCCTTGCCATACTTTCGTCTGGCCCTTCGCTCAGCTGAGACAGCCGCAAAAAGCACGAGACACACAAGGACGAGGCCGAGGAGACGAATGTTCAGCATCCTCTTCCGCCGCAGTACTTCGGGTCACAACGTTACAAGGTACTCCAACCAAAAAAGCCAAGGTTTTGTTTTTTGATTTTTTTGGCTTACTTTTTTTTTTTGAACTTTTTTGTCAGGCCTTGATAAACCACTTCTTGACGTAAAGGAGATACGCAAAGCCAACCCACAGTGCCAAGTGGACGAGCGACACCGCGAGAGATGCTATCTCCTTCTGCACGAGCCACGGCTGAAACATGTGCCAATAGACCCAGTTCCTGCCGGGTGCGTTTTGTATGAGCGGCAACGTGCAGGGCGTGGAGGACTGGCGACCAGAGTCCGCACGTACCATAGGTTATCGCCATCCCAGCGAATTGTGTCGAGGAGGAGGATCTCCACAAAGATCATGAGCACGAAGATGGCCAACGGGTTCATCCCCATCCAAATGAGCGGCCTATTTCCTCACCCACAGCCATCAGTATCAACCTACTGTGTGTAGCATGTGGTGTCAGACGCGCACTGAATAATGGCGTTGCAAAGCCGTTTCAGCCGGCTATCTGCGGGCCAGCTGGCTACCACGACATCGACTGCGCACAACATAGGAGTGGGCTCATCAGAATGCGCAACGAAAGAGACTTTGGATTTGGGGGGGGGGGCGTGCCGCTGTAGTAGCACGCGAAAATGGCGCATCCGCCGATGCCACCGGTGAGCAGAGCAAATGGGACAGACCACACCTTCTTGTTGATGGGCATCCATAGCCACAGGAAGAGCGCTGCACCCAGCAGGCCCAGAGCGAGCATCATCCACCGACAGACCAACTGTGACGACGTTCAGGCCCAGATCAGGTCCATGTTAACAACAACAACTACGCGAATTGTGAGTGGGCGGACCTGCAGAGGATCCTGGCCGTGGCGGTGAAGGATTCGACCGAACTCGAGCCCTAAGTAGCACGTGATAGTCGCAGTGAGGGTAGAGAGCAGGCCCTCTGGATCGTTGGGGCGGATCATCCAGTCTCCAAAGATGGAACGGTCGATGAATCCACCCGCGTTACACGCCGGCGTGAGATTGCCGCGACCTGCTCGATGAAAGCCATCACAGTTTTTTTTCAATAAATAAATAAATAAATAAAATTCTCGAGTCCTCTTGGCCCACGCTGGCGTCGAGATGACAACTTACCGCAGTGGGGCACGTCCAAGCCATACATGAGGCCCACATAAATGGTCGCAAATCCAAGCATCACTGCCCTCTGCAGGGCTATTGGAGCAGCCAGGAACAGGGCTGTCACCATGCCGTAGCAGAGCGCAATGCGCTGGAGCACCCTAGCGGGACACCTCGACCCACACCAGGACCAGGATCACCACACAGCCCCATTTGGGGGTCGCGGCTGTGAGGAACCGAGAAGAAGCGCAAGTAGGGAAGGGGGCGGGAAGACCCCATGATACGGAAATGCCAGTTCGGCCACTTGTCCCATGGGTTGCTGCCGAAAGCGTTCAGGAGCAGGCCAACCACGAACAGAGTGGCCACCCGCTGCAGAATCCTCGCCCACGCCTTGACTATTCACCGCGAGTCCTGGTCTGAGTACAGCACTACCAGGGCTGATGCAAAGGTACTGCGAGAAAAAACGCACCCTGGCCCATGCGAGTTGGGTTTTTGGCCCAGAAGCCGTTCATGGCCAGCGCTACAGCGAATCCTGTGTGACGCAGGGTGTCAATGTTAATGGATCGCAGTCTGCCACCACGAAAGCCAGCCCATCGCGGATCGGGATAGAACGAGACCAACCTGAAATGAAGAGGAAAAAGGGGAACACGCAATCGGAGGGTCGGACGCCATCCCACTACTCTTCCCCCCCCCCACGAGTGGTGAGACCATTGGAAGGTGACGCGAAAGAAAGGCGCGAGTACGGCGTACTGAACTCTCGTCCAAGGGGCGAAGAACGTGGTCGAAGTTGCCCTGGTTGTCGACCAGGATCATGCCCAACATGGTCACTCTGAAGGGGTTGGAAACCGTGAGGCCGGGTTGGGCAGGCACCACCAACACAGAGGACTCGCATACCCACGAAAGACGTCAAGACTCAGCAGACGGGGCTTGGTGGCGGGTTTTGCCGGCTGAACCAGAGGACACGAAGAATCGCCATTGTGGCATTCTACGTCGAGGAGGTCTTGTTGTTGAACACCATAGTTTGGAGCAGTCTCCAGGCCTCCTCCGCTCTTGTGCCTCATCGGTACGCTACTAGCGCGGCAATAAAAAGAACCCGTAATAAAGTAATGTCAGTTATTTCCCTCCTCCCAACCCCCCCCCCCTGCACACCTCTTGCCCTTGTTGCGCCGCCCAACACGCCATGAGCGCCACGGAAGAAGCGCGCGAGTTAGCTCTCTATCTTCGTCGGGTTGGCTTTGTGAATACGGACAGTGATGAAAACCAGCCACTGCCGGCACCAACACTAGAGACGCTGGTCAAGCTGCACCAGTACCACGGGCGCCACGTGCCCTTTGAGAACCTCGACCAGCATTGCGGTCGGCACATAGAGCTCGACTTTGGAGTACTTTATCGCAAGATAGTCCAACGTGGAAGGGGTGGCTTTTGCTTCGAAGTACTTAAGCAAGTTCCCTCTCTTCTCCTCCCTGGGCCAGTGCCGCTCACGGTGACCATTTCGTCTGCAGCTCAATTCCCTCTACTCGGAAATGTTGCAAAGGTTAGGGTTTGATGTCGTCCTCTACTCTGCACGGGTACGCACTGCCCGCCACGAAAGAGCGGCTGTGGTCTGAACACAACCGCCGCGTGTCACACAGGTGCAGTC
This sequence comes from Acanthamoeba lenticulata, assembly GCA_002179805.1. Classification (NCBI taxonomy): domain Eukaryota; phylum Discosea; order Longamoebia; family Acanthamoebidae; genus Acanthamoeba; species Acanthamoeba lenticulata. The sequence continues at coordinate 6,372 of NAVB01001219.1, read as the reverse complement.
AGAGGGAAGTTGGACCTCCATCAAGTCGCACGTCGTCACACTCGTTACGATCCACGACGCTCGTGGCGAAGAGCGCTGGCTCACTGATGTGGGTTACGCGTCGTGCCCACACACGCCGCTACGATATGACTGGCTGGGCGTCGAGCAGCCGGGCGACGGCGAATGGGCGGGCTTCAGGCTGACGCGAGTCAAGGGCGAATTTGCTGGCGACAACTCGGAGGAGGAGGAGTGCGTAATGATGGAACGCCAGAGCAAGGCTGACGGCCGGTGGCTCAAGGCCATCCTCATCTATACGCAAGCGCTCACGCCGGCAGAGCTGCAACCCTACTGCGACGTACACCCTCGGATCTTTTGGCTTCTTGTGGGCGCTGGTGGGGCGAGGGACAATCCGCCCCCCCCCCCTCCAATTTCTCACTGTGGCCCCCGAGGGGGGGGAGGGTCGTTACTGTGTAGGCGGTTCAAGCGGACGAAGGAACGCACCTGAGCAAGCGCATCCTGATCTCGGCTATCACAACGACCGAACGGAAGACTGTGAGCGGCGCGCACCGATTCATCACCACAACTTTTGCTGATGGTCAGCGCACGGAGCGCGACATCATGCTGCTGGGCACGACCTCCTTTCTCACTTCCATGGACACAGTATCACAGAGACACCACACGGGCGCACGATCTTACCTGGGGCTGCCTGCCTGCGCTCTTGTCCGGTGTGCCCGTGCCCTACTTACAGACGAAGACAAAGAAGACGAACGAGAAGGAGAGGAGGTGGGAGTGCCACCCGAAGGAGCAGGCCCAACCGAGAAGGAGAAATACCTCAACGTGCTCCAGCGCGAGTTCGGTATCTCACTGACTGAAGATGAGCGGCAAGCGCTCGATCTAGAAAAGTCCAAACGCAACGCCAACGTGTGGTGATGGCCTCGTTGAAAATTGAGAGAAGAGCAAAGCACTGTGCTTATATACCTTTTTATTGTCGCAGATGCACGTCCCATAGGACCCCTGCTCCATCCGGGAAAGGGGCCATCCGAAAAATGGGCCTGGAATCGCACCAGATGGTGTCGTAATCACCCTCGACTCGAAATTAACGGCGTAACATCGTCTTTGAGCGCTCAGCGCCTGCCGCGCCCCCTCGGGGGGCCACCAGCTCCGCGTCCCCTGGGACCACCGCGGCCTCTCGCGGCACCTCTGCCACGCCCTCGTCCAGCGCCAGCTTCGCCGACCTTCTTGCTCGCCTTGGGCCGGGGTGTGTCGTCAACCAGAAGGGTGTCGAGGTTCAGGGTATCAGGAAGGAGGTAATATCTGATGTTGTTGCCTCTGATGCTGAGCGTGTCGAGATTGATCGGATTCTTACCCTTAAGGGTCAATTTTACTGCCTTAAGGTGCGTGTTCATGCTGATGTCGACGCCAGTGATCGTGCCCTGAACGATGGAACCATTCTTGAGTTCAATGGTCACCGTCTCGTTGGACAGCTTCATCAAGAAGCGAACAAGCTTCATCTTGTGTGTTCAACAGGGACGCGAGATCTCGAGGGGCGAAAAGAAGAAAACCAGGTCTCTGCAAAAACCGTCCCATAACCTGCGCAGACCTAAAGCTGCTAGCGGCGGAAAAACAGCACATTTGAAAGGAAAACACAATAAAGATAAAACACCAGCATTTTGGTGACCACAGAGTGCATGGAAGAGGGTTGGTGGCGGCATAGTATCGAGGTAGAGGCTTCTTCTGCGAGCCAACAAGCCCAACGCGAGTCATCTGACACGACACTACGCGAAGCCCCGCCCAATGCTGCACCCTCGTGCGCCAGTCCCCCTCTTGGCGACGGCCTTCTGCAGCGCGCTTTCTCGGCAGACACACCGAGTGCCTCGGTTGGGCGTCCAACCAAGAGCACCACCAAGTTTCGTGAGGTGCACCTTCCTGGTGCAGTTGTGGCCGCAGTGTTTCCTTCTTCACCAGCATTCATGACCGACGACGAGCGTCGTGCAACGGACGAGGCCGAGCACCGCGCCTATCTAGAGAAGTTAGAACGACGCCTTGAGGGCCTACAGCGTCGTCGGGAGAAAGAACGCAAGCAAGCCACCCGCGCTTGCGCTGTCACGCGAGCACGGTCGGTAGACCCGTGGGGCCACGTTGGACTGAGTAGCGACAGTGACGTCCACGAGGAACGTCAAGCCGAAGAACGGTTACGGGACCGCGAAGAGGAACGTGGCAGACTACTGCTCTTTCGGGAGCACCATCCCGCAAGTGGGGCTGTGTGTCCGGACGACGAAGTGGCTCGTGCAGAGATGGACGATATTCCGATTCTTCGGTACTGGCAGTACGAAGAACAAGAGGTGAAGGAGGACGACGAGGAGGACGAAGCCAATGGAAGCTTTCAGCAGGAAGAGAGAACTGTTGTCCGTGACTGTGCCCGTGAAAACGTACAGTCTGAAAAGGAGAATGAAGAAGAAGAAGAAGGGGACCAGGACTACTCTTCGTCGTGGCTGATGTGGTTTAGCTGTGGCTACTGGCCAAGAGCTGTGGCGCTTTTACCTCGAAATCACTAATGCGTGCAGAAATTTTTTTCTTCCGCTTCTTTGTTTCCTTCTCAGTTTTTTTTTTTGGGCGCCACAGATGCTTGGTGCTTCTCTTCGCTCAGCGCAGTGCTTTCGCACCTCGCTCCATCTCCAATGGACGCGTGCTGGGACAATCCCTCTATTATACTGTTCGGGAGGCGCGCGAATGCAACGAGCAGCCCCTCTTCTTTCATCTAATCTTCCCCTAATCTCATCCCGATCTTTCACCCTTCGGCCAAAGAGCACCAACTTGGAAGAGGAACTACAAACATACAAGGCTGACCTCGACAAACTTTTTCCGTTGAAACAATTCATAGCAAGATGTGCCGCTCAACGCCGGCCCGACTTGGCGTTCGCCCTGCTGGATTCGTACGAAGAGAACAACAAGGCAACTCTTGCCATCTACGTAGCATTTATTCACGGCTTTGGTCGCGTGGTCAACCGGGATACTGAGGCGTGGGCCTACCAAGTCTTCTTGCGAATGAAGAAAAATGGAGTGGGTGAGTGTTGCCTCCCCTCCCCTCTCCCTTCTCTTTTTCTTTGCTTTTCACTCATGAGCTCTTCTCCTTGCTAGAGCCTGGCGTGGAAGCATTTACATCCCTGCTGGCGACGTGTGCCCACGCGCGACACCTCGAAAGCATGCTGCACCACATGCAGAATTCCGGTACTACTACTTCTACTTCTTGGCTCTCTGTTCTTATCTGTCGAGGACACCGTGGCCTTTCCTTTTCTTGTGAGGGAAAGGACCAACTGACCCTGCAGCCCTGCAGGCGTCAAGCCAACGCCAATCACGTATCTGGCAATCTTCAAGAACTACGCTCGCTTTACCGCATCAACGGGCACAGGCCCAGTCCTGAAGCATTACGAGCACTTCAAGCGTGATTTTGGCCAGGTAGCCCCGATTTCCTGCGGCCCTTGATACATATGGCATCCGTTGTGATGACGGCCTGGCGGTCTCTTCCTTCCATCTTCTTCTTCTTCTTCTCTTCTTTGCAGGTGAAGCTTGACAAAGAGACCTTCCTGCGCATTATCGGATCGCTCTTGGTCGCCCTCTCTCAAGTCAAGGATAGCAACGTGGTGCGCGAGTACGTGCACGCTTCAATTCAATGGATCTCAAGCTAGCAGGGACCAGCTGGCCGAGCCTTCCTTACTGAGCCTCCTCCTCCCCCGTCCATCTACTTGTTGTGCCCTCAGGGCAGCGACGGTGCTTACCGACATGGTCAAGATGGGCCTGCAGCCCAATATTCACATTGCCCACGCGCTGATCAACACCTATTTAACGAACGACAAAGAGAAAGAGGTGCGACTTCGGGTCTAAGCTGTCGCTTCTCTCTCTCTCCCTCTCCCCTTCCCCGCAGGTCCGTGGCATTGCTCACCTGCGCGTGTCTGGTCAGGCCTACAATACCCTTCGCATGTTTAGCCGTAGAGGCACGGACTGCAAACCCAACAGCTTGGTGTACACCTCATTCGTCCTCTTCCACTTTCGAAAAGGGGTGCGCAATGGCTGCTGGCTTGCCTTTTGTTCTCTCCTGCCTCCCTCCTTCCACCCCCCTCCCCCCGGGCCCCTTCATACGGCACACACCAGTGGCCCCCTCTGATGTTAGCGGGTGTCTCCCACAGGAGCACGATCGCTGCATTAGCCTGTTGCAAGAAATGGATGCCGCTGGTGTGGGGCTAACGGATCCTGCTCTGCGGGCCTTTCGATCGATCGCGGGTGCTTCCCTTTTTCTCTTTGGCCATCGATCAAAACCACAATGTTAACCCCCTCCCCCCCCCATCATCTCCGTTGCTTCTGCGGCAAACAGAAATACGCGGACAACCCGAGATCTATCGGCGGGCGCAAGCGCTCGCTCAGGCGCACGCGTCGTGAGGCCTGAGACAGTTTTGTTTTCGTTCGCGCTGTGTGCTGCGCCCAGCAGACAGGCGGGCAGGCACTCACCCCCCACCCCCCGAGAGTGTCGCGACCTTGCACAACGCGGCCACACATTTGGCAGGCCAGGCCACCAATAAAGTTCACACACCAACGGCCCCACCCAGCAACCAGCCAGATAGACTTGAGGAGGCATAGAGTGAAGGTTCTCTTGCCGCGCGGGACAAGCAAATAGGGCCGGTTTTGGCCACCACAAATCGCCGCTGCCCCAACGCGTCAGCTAGCTGTGCACACCCTCCCCCCGGGCCGAGAGAGACACGCGCACACGGGAGGTGCCACTTGAATTGGCACCATCGTCAACCTCGTTTGGGCCGCAGCTAGCGTATGCTAAAGTAGCTAGAGGAAAAAAGATGGACATCCTTTTCCTGCTGGCTACCATCTGTACTCTCGCCGCCATTGTGGTTGGTTGGTGGCTCGTGCGGAAGGCGCGCAATGAGCACGCCATGGGCCACAAGGCTGCTCTTCCTCCTCGTCAACCTCTCGCGACTGCCAATTCATCAACCCTGCTCGAGGGGACTCCAACCAAGGTTCCTCCACCCTCAGCAGGAGACGAAAAGGGGCAGAAGGAAGTCGAGGAGAGACGAAAGGAAGCGCAGAAGGGGCACCGACAAGAAGGAGACGAAGAAGAGGCACAAAAGCAGTTCGAGCGGCAGCAAGAAGAACGAGAGCGACGGCGCCAAAGCCGACGGGAGGGAGAGCTCCAGCAGCAAGCAGTGCTATTGGAACAGCAGCAGCAGCAACAACAAGAAGAAGAGGAGCCTCGTGGGGAGGACGAGAGCCGGCGATCGGAGCCCTTGTCTGCCGTCGAGCAGCAGACCAAGGAACGAGACCAGCGGGTGGACGGGGCCTCGAATGCGTCATGGGGCCTTGTGCCTCTCCTCGCGCGGCCCCCGCTCCAGGCAGAGAGTCAACAGCGCGCGGGGGAGCTGTTGTGGCCCGATCTCAACGGCGCGCATGCGAAGGGGCGCCATGATGGCGAGGTGCAGCAGGAGGACGAACAAGAAGAAGAGGAGGAGGAGGAGGAGGAGGCCCTCCCGGCAGAAAACAACCGAGCGGCGGACAACACCAACAACGAGGAGGAGGAGGAGGAGGAAGAGGAAGCGGCAAAGGACAACAACAACAAGGAACCAAAGCGAGAGGAGGAGGAGGAGGAGGAGGAGGAAGACGAGCAGCCGCACCACGAGAGGGCCGAAGAACTCGCGGGGGAGGCGCCGGAAGCGCGCCAGCGCCCCCGGCACCAGAAGGAGGACGGCGGGCATGAGGAGGAGGAGGAGGAGGGGAAGCAGCAGGGGCAGGAAGGGACGCGCCATGACGAGCCAGAAGGGGACGAGAAGCGGGAGGACGAACAAGAAGAAGAGGAGGAGGAGGAGGAGGAGAAGCAACAGCGGCAGCAGCAGCGACAAGTGGAAGAGGAGAAGATAGAGGAGGATGATGATCCCATGGACGAAATGGCGGAGGAGGAGGAGACGGTCGAAAAGGAAGAAGAGGGCCATGAACATGACCAACAGCTGCAGACGCGCCTCGAGCTGCGGCCGGCCCCCGAGAAGGCCGAGGTGGAGGACGAGGACGAGGAGGAAGAGGCGGAGGCGGAGGCGGCCCCGCCGATGGAGGACGAGGCGGAGGAGTGGCCACGGGGAGAGAGGCAAGAAGAAGCGGCGGCGGCGGAGGAGGAGGAGGAGGAGGAGGACGATGATGAAGAGCCCCCAGCGGGAGCCACGGAAGTGGCGGAGCATCACCACCTTCGTCCCGCTGCTCAGCAGCTCGAACAGGAGCACGAGGAGCATGATGCACCACTCGAGCGCGACAGACAACAGGAACAGCAGGTGGAACCGCAGACGCCTCTGGAAGAGGAGCAGGAGGAGCAGGAGGAGCAGCAGGAGGAGCAGCAGACCCCACTCG